>JAQZBX010000396.1:0-77897 GCA_029593785.1 Cabassous unicinctus | reverse complement strand
ATAGACACATAGATCAATGGGAAAGAATAGAGATCTCAGAAATAGACCCACACAAGTAATCCCAAATTGATTTTTGCCAAAGTAGCAAAAGCAATTCAATTGAGGGAAGAGACTTTACAATAAATGGTCCTGGAACAATTGGATATCCACAGAATAATATGAATCTCCATGTAAAACTCACACCTTATACAAAAATCAATTCAAATGGATCACAGTTTTAATTATAGAATGTAAAATTCTAAATATTTAAATAGAAAATATTTGGGTTCTGGGGATGGGCAAAGAATTTTTAGATTTGAGGCTAAAATCATGATCCATAAAAGGAAAATTTGATAAATTGGTCCTCATCAAAATTAAATGTTCTATTAATGCTCATTTGAAGACAATGAAAAGAAAAGTGGCAGACCAGAGATATGTGCAAAACATAAAACAACATTTAAAAAGTCCAATTTAAAAATGTACACAGAACATGAACAGACCCATCACCAAACATGATATACAGATGGCAAATAGCACATGCATTCAACATCATTTGCTCATTATGGAAATTCAAATTAAACCACAGTGAGATGATACACACCTATTAGGATGGTTAAAGAACCAGTGATGACACTGTGGTGGTTTGAAGGTCTATGTACTCTGAAAGACATGTTCTCAAATTTAATCCATTCCTGTGGGTGTGGGCCCAATGTCAGTAGGACATTTGGAGGAAGCTACTTTAGTTAAGGTGTGACCCACCTCATTCAGGATGAGGTCTTAATCTTCCTACTGGAGACCTTTTTAAACAGAATGAATACACAAAGAGAAAGAAAGCCACAGAAGCAAGAAGCTGAAAGCAAGGAAACCTGGGAGAGAATGGAGAGACCAGCAGAGGCTGCCATGTGCCTTGCCATGTGGCAGTGGAACCGAGGATCACCTTGATGATGACTTGATTTGGAAAGTCTCTCTCCCTCAAACTGTAAGCTAATAAATTCCCATAGCTTAAGCCAGTCAGTTTCATGGTATTTGCTTTCAGCATCCTAGGAAACTAAGAGAGACACCAAATGCTGGTGAAGATGTGGAGAAACATTTTGCTGGTGGGAATGTAAAGTGGTACAGTCTTAAAAAGCTAAATATGTAGCTATTGTATGACCAACCAATTGCCTCTCTGGGCATTTATCCTAGAGCAGGGATTCTTAACTGGGCAGTAGGGGGATCCGTGGAAAGATTCCAGAGGGTCTGTGAGCTTGAATTGAAAAAAATCAACTTTATTTTCTCTGACCTCTTACTGAAATCTAGCATTTCCTTCACTTATGAATGTATCCAATAAATAAATTACAGTAATATTCATTTCACCTGACTGGCAAAGGAGACCATGGAACAATAAAGGTTAAGAACCCCTGTCCTAGAGAAATGAAAACTTATGTTCACATAAAATACCTGCAGACAAATGTTAATAGCAGCTTTATTTGTAACCATATGAAACTGGAATCAGCCCAGATATCCTACAAGAGGTGAATGGTTAAACTGTGCTGAATACCTAAAATGGAACTCAGCAATATAAAGGAACAACCTATTAATACATGAATAACTTCGATGAATCTTCAGGAAATTATGTTGAATGGAATAGAACCAAAAGTTCATATACTGTATGATCCCATCTTTATAATAGTTTTGAAATAACGTTTTAGAAATGGAGGACAGTTTAGTACCTACCAGTGGGGAGGGTGGGTGGTAGGAGAGGTGTGGATATGGTTATAAAGGTAATAGAAGGGTCTGTTCAGTGTCTTGACTATTGTGGTGGGTATAGGAACCTGAAGAGGCGACAAAATTGTATAGACTTACTGCAAACACACGCACAAATGAGTGCAAGTCAAACTGGAGAAATCTAAAGATTGGTACATTTTATCAAAGACAATGTTCTGGTCATGATATTATACTATAGTTTTGCAAAATTTTACCATTGGGGAAATGGATGAAGCATAAAGCAGGTCTCTAATTTATCTTACAACTGAATTTGAATCTAAAATGATTTTTTTTTAAGTAATAGAAAATCTGGAAAACCTAAAAGACAGATGGAACAGAAGAGGTGCCATTCAAATCCCTTAAATAAAGTGATTTTTAGTACATAATTCTATCACAATCCAAAAAGAACTAAATCATGTAGGAAGTAAAAATAAATATATTTTCAGACATGCAGGAAAAAAATATTTTTTTTCCCTCATAATGTTAATATACCACAACAGAAAAATTCCCCAATATCTCTCCCAAAAGCAAAAAAGATGACTGGGATTCCAGTAAAGCTGGGAGAACACTAAGGTTTTAGTAAATCCAGGAGGACACTGATTAGTGTTGGAACATATTAAGAGAGCAGTTAGTCCAGGTTAGAACTTGAGGGCTCCAGAAAATAAATGGACCACATGCAATAGGAAATATGATTTTAATGCTAGATAAACATGAGATGAATAAGAAGCAAAATTATTTTTGTCAGCATTAAGAAATGAAAGTTATTCTCAAGCTCAGGAAACAAAAAGCTATTCATAAAAATCATGGTTCAAATTTGAAGCAAACTGCATTGTGGCATTTAAAAAAACCAGAAGAACTAAAGGATAAGTGAATGCATTTGACCTTGATGCTAGGGCCATTCCCTATGTGTTATATAGCTACTGGATTTTCTGGAGTTCATTAGTCATTGGCAACATTAAAGTATTCTTCATTTTGAATTATTAATCATATCCCTATAAGCTGCATAATTTTAGCAAATCTGAGAACTGCCAAAATAACTAATGTTGATTTCTTTCAAAGTTCTAATTAAAATAACTTTAGTTACAGCTGGTTTAAATTACTATTAGTCTGTTTTATTAAATGTATTTTCATTTGCTGAATGGTTAATATTTCTTTCAATAAAATTTAATATTTTCAAAATCAGTAATAACCAATAGGTCTAAATGTTTATCTGTTTTATCTGCAGAATTTCTTTCCTTCTTAGAAATAGATGGATGTTGCAAGCTACATCAATAAGGTGTGATTGTTTATCTGACAGTCACACTGACAATATGTTAGATATTTTAATAGATTCAGAGATATCTGTGAATATCATGTAACAGGCCTATAATGAAAAAGTCAAGCTGATATGAAGAACGCAATTGTAGATGGTGGAAAATGAGCTATTAAAATAGAAAAATGCAGCTGGTAAAGGAACAAATAGGAAACATTAAACTGACTAGCAAATTCTCAACCTTGGAGTAGGGTCAGGGTGAAAAATGTTACTACAATGGAATCATCCCTTTACAGTTACATTTGCAATTTTCCTGTAATGAGTGAGAAATCCTTAACAAGGAAAAGCAATTACTAAAGAATGCACCTTCTGGGAAACAAATTTATAAGGTGAACACACTTAACCTAGAGATTAAATCTTTTAAAAGAATCACTAATGCTCTCACAAAATACTAGCATTTTATGGTTGCTGTAAGTTGCTGACAGGTCATTAATAACAATAGCAAGTGTTGAAAAGAGTGTCAAGCTTCCTTTTAACCAATCTGTGTGGTTGTCAATTTAGAGATTCATTTTATTGTGTGTGCGCATTGCCAGATAAAATCAGTAGGTGGGTTGGTTTCTCCATCCCCTTTCCCCACCCCGACTTTGGCTTGAGAAAATGCACTGATATTTCTATTCAGCTCTGCCCTAATACACCTGACTCCTTCCTGAAACATTAATCAACCATAGCCAGAATGAAAATCAATACATCCCTGAAACATAGCTCCTCCGGATACCAAAAATAAGTGTAAAAGAAGACAGCATGTGGCATCTTTCTCAACGTTTTGGAGAATTGTGCTAGCATTGCAAAATGCAACTGTTCTTTTTTTCCCCCCTCTATAAACAGCTATGAATATGAATTTTATATGGCATTTTCAGTGTTTGGTGATGTATTCACAAAACAGTATTATTAAAGGCTGAGCTGTCCTCTACTAAGTGTTATTTATGCTTGCTGCTTTGTGGCAAACAAAACACCAATCACAAATAATGGCGTGCTGTGTTTGTGTTTTTTCCCCACAGTGTAAAAAACAAAAGTATACATTTTGGTATTTTCTCAGGAAAGGGGTTTGTCCATGTGAAACACGTCCCTGTGAAACTCCTTCCCAGAGGGCGTGTAAGGAAATACAAACCTAAGCTAGATATTAAATTCTGTTGAATGAACTAATTGATTCTGCTTATAATCTGTAACTTGGGGGTTGACAGATGGAAAGCAGCCCTTTGCCATGGAACAATGAGGCTTAATCATTCTCTTCTCTCTCTCTCAGACACACCCACTCTCATACCTCTATATTCCTAGATTGCTAAAAATATGAAAGTAGGGGTGGAATTCCTGAGAGTTGGGGTTTAATAATAAGACTTTGTTCACAATCCCAATTAATTAAAAACAGAAAGTAAGGCAAGATTATTTTATTACGGTTTAGTATTTCTGGGATTTGTTTTCATGCCTTACATTATTCTCAATGAGACATGGACATTTTCACTAAAACTTCTGCCTGCAGTCACATTGCTACTGCCTTCTATATTTTTTTGGTGTTCTTTCTTATGCACTATTATTTGTCTGTCACAAAAAAAAATCAAGAGTGTTATTATCCACACTATTTTATAGATGAAGAAACTGATGCTCAAAAAGCTATAATTTTATCCCTGGCAGACAACTCCTATTCAAATGAGCCAAAGTTTATTCAGGTGTGACTCTCTCTGTGCTCTTTAATCATTCATTTACATCACAATTTCAGGAAGATATTGCCTCCTCAGATGTGTAAGAGATTTTCTCCTGCTTTCTGTTATCTGCGAATTATACTTCATTCCTTTATTAGTTATGCTTGGCCAGGGCATTGACACGTTCCCACCGAAAGACTGAGCCCTATTCCATTGGATAACCCCTAAACTATAGAGTTTTTGTTTTCCTCTGTTTCACATTCCTTTAGTTAAAGTACTTAACAACAATTCTGATTCGGCCTAGGACATTTTAGATCTTTCTAATTTCCCCCTAGGATCAATTTCCATCCTGTCTACTCATGATCTCATATTTTGGAAATAATGTGACACATTGCAAAGAAGTTTGTGTGCATGTAAAATTCACACAGTATTGATTGTGTGCAAGTGGAGGAATGGATCACTAACCCTTCTCATGGAATTACCTTCACTTAGGGTCCCATACTTCTTGCATATCAGGTCTTTTATTCCTGGCATTCTGTGGTTTTGATTCTATTTGGCTACAGCCTGAGAAAACTGCCCCTCAATCTACATGTTTTTGAAATCTATTTAGATATAAGATTCTGGATACTTGAGGACTCCTGGGAACATTGTATTTACACCAGTCTGATTCTTTCTGTTAACGCTGCTAGACAACACTGATTGTAGCATTAAGTGGAAGCCCAGGCCATTTAGCAACAGGGATGGTCAAATGTTAAAAATTAGTAGAAAAAAAAATTGAGTTACACCTCTCATCCCTAGATGAGTTGCACTGATAATCTTCCCCCTCTGCTAAAGATGATAACTTCTCAGCAGATATTCAAAGAAATTCTCAAAAGAAGCCAAGGGTAGAAAAAATCTTAATAATGAATGATAAGGTACAGGCTGTATAAAGCATACTAATTTTTTTATATGGCTAAGATGGATTTTGAAAGTCCTCAAGAATAGAATAGTAAAAGATTTCTAATTTCCATAATTATGACATTTTCATTACCTATTTTTCTGAATAATTGGATGTGACATTTTCCAAATTTCATATATTTATGGGTCCTTTTCTCAAAAAAATTTCAATCTCCTGAACTTCTCACAGTTGTAGCCATTACCTTCACTGGTCTCATCCTAGAATGCTGAGGAGAACCTTTCTTACGTTTTTCCAGATATTTGCAAACTTGTTAACCAGGGACCCGGAATTTGTTTGGTTATGTTCTTGCAGCCAAACTCTGGTTACTCATACCTAAGCACAGGATGAATTTTATAGATTTTCAGGAAACTTGCCTTGAAATTACTTTGCACCTCATCCTAATTTTTTTGTTTGTTTGTTTGTTTTTTGTCCAATCCTGGGCGTTCCAAGCCACTCTGGAGTGTTTAGGCTTTTAGATGATCTTTATATCAAATAATAGTTGCTGAGTTTTCATGTTATCTAAGGATTATAAATGACAAGAATTACATTTTATATGTGTGTCTGGTATTGAAAAAGTAGTTTTTGGTATTTCATTCCACAGAGAACACTGATGACTTTTTCTTAAGTTGATCTGCATGCTCAAAATGTCATAAGCATTCATTATTAAGATATTAGAATTTATCCTGATACAGTATATATACTGGACTCTGTCCTAGACACCACATATATGTATAATTTAAACATTATTTACATAAATTCATTTATGCAAAGAGCTTAATATCTACCCTGGCACATAGTAAGCACCATTCTATTATGATGTCATTTAATTCTTACAATGTGACATAACTGTTGGTCCTCTCATTTTATAGGTAAGTAAATTGAGGTTCTCACCAGTTAATTAACTTCTATAAATTAACATAATTAATGTATCTGTTCTGTGGTTTAAATCCACATTTGTGATTTCAAAGCAGATACTAACTTTACTAGGTTATTTTCCCTTTCATTTAGAGAAAAATATATTTTCAGCCACATAACAATTTGATTAATTATTTCAATGTAAATCTTTTTGTTTGTTTGTTTCAATAGAGAAAAACTGCACTTTTACAAAAAACTGAATTCTGCAAAGCTCAGCCCCATAGAACAAATTACATATTTCTGAAAATACACGAAAAGAAAAAAATACGTTTATGTATAAAATTCTCTATTGCAAAGCTCCTAAACTAAAACCTCGAATTCTACTCTTATGGCTTTATTTTGAGCTATATTGATTTTTATATAAAATACAACTCATAAGAAGCTTTGATATATATTTCACTAGCCCAAAACAAATTAAAAGCAGCAGAAAAGGTATAGAGGCTCTTTGAGACAAGCATCATTACAGTTGAGTTTTTAGTGATTGACACACAGAATATGAGAAGAATTTAAAAAATTAAATTTCATAAAGAAATGTGCAAGATATGTCCAAAATTAGGACTTGAGGCATCAAAATAAACAAAAGAAAATGTAAAAGCAGTATCCTCAGCTTTTAAAGGCTACTAAGTTTACAATACATTTGAGCACCATGAAAGGGGTTATTTCAAAAGTATTGGTCATAGAAATAAGCTTCATTTTTACTTGGAAAGGTCATTATACTCAATATGTTTTTTCTCAGTAATGCAATACCCATAAAAACACACATATACTCTTAAACCAACTGTTTTCAAACACAACTAGAAAGTAGGGAAGATAAAAGCAGGATTGTGCATGTAAATGTAGCAAGATTGAATGGCTAGTCTATGTCTGGGAAATGCACCTCCCATAGATTTACCGTAATGCTGCATTAGTCACATGGTGACTGTTTAAAGAGCAGCTTCCAGAGTGAATTAGAATGACCTTTAGCTTTTTAGTTGTCATTGTTTCCTGATATTATTGATGACAAAAATAATGAAGGATATAATATCTCAGTGTCCAATGGGTCAATAGAGTGCAAAAGAATGTTGCAAAATTCTAGTGTCCCAAAATGATGAGTGAATTATACATAAAGGTAGGAAGTACATAAATCACACCCCTGATATGATATAAAAACTTTGATATAGTCTCACAGCTAAAACATAAATATGTATAGTATTACTGAGGAAAGAAAGATATAGGAAATTATACTAAATTAAATGAATACAGCCTGCATATTTATGAGTTTATTATGGTGTGTAAGAAGTTTGTAATTCTTTGCCCATTCATAGATTAAAACCATTTACTGGATGTGCCAGGTACTGAGAGTGTGTTGAATTATAGTCTCTGTTTCTGTTCACAGATTCATTCATTCAGTATTTCATTCTTTGTTTCACCATATATTTATCATATACCCAACACTTGCCAAGAAGAGTGCTAGGCCTTATAGATACGGTTTTCGGGGAAGATCTGCTAAATCCTTATCCTTATAGAGCTTAAACTCTAGATGGAGATAAATCATTTTGCTAAGCTTTAAGTTACATTTAAATGGATGCTCTAAGGAAGAGTACAGTAGAGAGAGAGTGAGAGTGCTCTTTTGTCTCTTATGGTGCAATGAAGCATATCAGGTAAAGCTTCTCAGAAATGATACTTGAATATAGCCTTTAATAAGTATTAAGTATATTAAAGGAGAAGAGGATTGGAGAAAAGAGTTCCAAAATAATGAAATAGCTTAAATGGTTGTTCACTACTTTCTGTTTAAACCTATAGTAAAAACAGATCCATGCATTCAGATGCCTACTGGCCATCTCCAACAAATAACTCAAAGTCAAAACAGACTAAATGGGTTAACTATCTTTACTTTTTCCCACTCTCCAATCTTTCTCTTATAACACTTCTTTTGGTAACTAGCCTCATATTACAGTCTGTCACTCTCTAACCTTGACGCCTCATTTTCCTTTCCCTCACTTCTGTGTATCCACTTAGATACTTAGCCGTATGGATTATACCGCACAAACTGTAATTAAATCTATCCCTTTGTCTCTGTTCCACTGTCAGTTAATACAGGTCCTCATCATTTCTCACCTGGATTATTCAATAAATTTTTGTGCTTGAGGTTCACTGTCCTCATATCCATTCTTCTCTTGTCTGCCAGAATGCTCTTTCTTAATTAAAGCATATATTAGTTCAAGTCCATCTGCTTTAAATGCTTCTATGGTTTCTCCAATGAGTTAGAATTAAATGCATATTACATATATGGCCTAACAGGCCATTCCTGATCTGGCTATTGTCTACCTTTGTTATTTTATATCTAGTCATTTTCTTGCTAATGTCCTTCTTTCTAATCACAGTGAATTACTTAAAATTCAGAATATACAAAGTTTTCTTTTATGTATTTGGGGTTTTGAACCCTGTGGGAACATTCATTTAATAAGATAAATATTTGTTAGACAATGAAGTGATCATGTCTTTGCTAGACCATAGCAGGAACCAGTCTCTCCCCAGTCCTGGTCAGCTGAGTGTGGACATAATCAGAGTAAGGCCAACCAGATCTTCTCTTGGGGGATTTGAATGATGAGTGAAGACAAACAGGGATTAAAGGCAATTAGAGGCATAAGTAGAATATGGCCCAAAGTTCTTGCTTTTGAGAACACAATATTTATGAATTTTTTTCTGTATCTATATTATTAAAAAACTAAACACATTCCTGTAAACAAAACTTGAGATTTCCTTACTAGAGCATAGGCTATGGAATAATAAACTGGTAGGAGCACTTACAAGGTAACTGATGAATTTCTGGAGGATAAGTGTAGTCAAGTATGAGAAATTTATGGGGGCTACACTTTTAGGTGAATCCTCAAGAATCCCGCCAGGGTCTCATGTTGAAGATGCAAGAAAAATCCCCTATTGACTCTGTCAGGAGAAAGGGAAGGATAACCATTGCAAAAGAAGCCCTGAGTATTCTCTATAACAGACTTGCTATCAGGGCAAAAGACATTACCAGAACCTTATCCCATGTGGAGGAAAGGAATTTAGCCTATTGCATCCCACTCTAGCCTTTCTATCTCACCTACTGGGGGCAACCTACTGTCTCCTGGACAAACACTAATGAAAATTATATCTGAGGCCAAGTAAAAGGCTGAAATTTAACCACAAGATTATATAATGGCCCCCTCAGTCCCCCACCCCCATGTGTATCTTACCACCACATAAGCATGGCTGTAATATAGTACCAGTGGATGACCACTGAAAAATCTGCATGATTCACAGTATCTCTGAGGAGGAATACTTAGGGAGCCTCAAAGTCAACAGAGGAGAAACAAGACATGCAAGGAAACTGAAAATTCTGGAGCTTACAGCTACAGAAAACATTAACCACAACCAATTCCTAGGCAGGTTAAAGGCCTATTTACCTCAGTTCCTATTACCCAAAAAACGTGTCTAACTTTCAACAAAAATGAAAAACATGCCAAAAGGCAAGAAAAAAACCATAGTGTGAGGAGATAAAACATCAGAATCAGGTATGACACTGACATTGGAATTATACAACAGAGATGAAAATTAAAATTAATGTCAATGGCTTTAATGGAAAAAGTACACAACATGCGGCAACAGGTGGGTAATGTAAGCAGATGGAAACTCTAGGAAAGACGAAAAAATGGTATGATTCAAAAACTCTGTAACCAAACGGCTTATAGGTAGTCTTGGCACAGCAGGGAAAAAAAAAAATCTGTGAGATTGAAGATAGGTAAATGGAAACTTCCCAAACTGCAATGCAAAAAGAACAACACATAATAAAACATCCAAGACAAGTGGAAATTTTTAAAAAAATGCAACATGCATAATTAGAATATCTGAAGAAGAAACATTTAAATCAATTATGCCTGAGATCTTCCCAAAATTAATGACAGACATCAAACCACAGATTCAGACAGCTCATGGAACATCAAGCGTGTATGTGTATGCACATACACATAAATAAACACAATGCACACATACACATATATAGGCATACATATTAAGACAACAGAAAACAAAAAGCAAATCTTGAATGAAGCCAGAGGAGCAAACACCTTACAAGGATAAGAATCACAGTGGATTTCTTGTCAGAATCCATGCAAACAACAAAAATAGTGGAATGAAATATTTAAAGTGTTGAAAGAGGAAAAGCACCAAACTAGAATTCTATATCCAGTAAAAGCATTCTGCAATAGTGAAGGAGAAATTGAGACTTTCTCGGACAAACAAAAACTGAAGGAATTCACCAGCAAATGTGTCCTGAAAGACATGATAAAAGAAATTCTTCAGGGAGAAGGAATATGAAATAGAGATATGAGTCTACATAAAGAAAGAGGAGTCAAAGAAGGAATAAATAAAAATAAAACAAAATTTTTATTTTCCTTAATTCATCTAAAAGATTATTGATATTTTGTTAGATCAATTAAATTAGTTTAAATGTGAATGGTATAAATACACATATTAAATGAAAGATTTTCGTAGTGGAGAAAATATCAAGAATCAACTATAATCTACAAGAAATGTTCTTCAAATATTGACTGATAGGTTAACATTAAAAGGATAGGGAAATACATACCATTACAAAGAAAAGCTGGAGTAGCTATATTTCTGACAAAGTAGACTTCAGAACAAGGAAAATTATGGATAAAGAGATATCTTACATAAAGATAAAACAATTATTTAAGAATCATAGTAATCATAAGCATTTATGTGCTTAACAAATGTCAAATATGTGAGGCAAAAACTGACAGAACTGAAAAGAGAAATAAATCTATGGTATTTGGAGATGTCAACCACACTTTTTCCAAAATTGATAGATCAAGCTGACAGAAAAAATAAGGATATATTGGAACTGAACAGCACTATCATTCAACTTAATCTAACTGACATTTTTAGAATGTTCCCTGTAACAACAGCAGAATTCACATTCTGCTTGAACTCCTATGGGCCAATCACCAAGACAGATCACATTTTGGGCCAAAAACAAAACAAAAACCAGAAACATATGCCTTAACAAATTTAAAGGAATGAAAATCAGCAAATTATGTTCTTAGACAACAATGGAATTAAACTAAAAAAAAAAAAAAGCAGAAGAAAATCCCCAATATTTGGAGATAACAATTATAAATAACACGCATCAGAAAAAAGTCTCAGGATAAATTTAGAAATATGTTTACCTAAATGAAAATGCAGCTTATCAAAATTTGTGGTATGCAGTAAGAGGGGTGCTTAGAGAGAAATTTATAGCACTAACTGGTTATATTAGAAAAGAGGAAAGATCTAAAATCAATAATCTACCCCTTAGGAAACTAGAGAAAGAACAATTTAAAGTGGGAGAAAATAAAATTTAGAGTAGAAAGCAATTAGATTGAAAACAGGAAAGTAGAGAAAATTAATGAAAACAAAGTTGTGTCTTAGAAAAATCAATAAAATGATAAACCTCTAGGCTAATCTAGGAAAAATTCACAAATTACCAATATTAGTAGTAAAGGAGGGAATTTCACTGCTGATTCAATAGTCATTAGATGGGTAAGAAGGGAATACTATGAAACTCTCTGCCCACAAATTTGATATCATAGATAAATGGACCATTTCTTAAAAGAAACTATCATAACGCACACAGGAGAAACAGAATATCTAAAAAAGCCAAAATAAAAGAAATTGAATTAATATTTAAACATCTCTAAAGGAAGAAACCATCAATCCTAAATGGCTTCACTGGTAATTTCTACCAAACATTTAAGGAAGAAATGCCAATTCTCTAAAGTCTCTTCCAGAAAAATAGAAAAGCTCTTTCAATGAGCTTTTTTCCTAATACCAAAACAAGATATTGTAAGAAAGGAAAAAATACAGACAAATTTCTCTCATGGAATTATGTAAAAGTCTAAGATAGTGTGGTATTGGTGAAGTGAGAATAGATACATAGATCAATGAACTATAATAACCCAAAAATACTCACACAAATATAGTCAACTTATCTTTGACAAAGGAGAAAAGGCAATTTAATAAAGGATAGTCTTTTCAAAAAATGGTGGTGAAACAATTGGATTTCCATATGCAAAAAAGCGAACCTAGACGCAAACCTTACAATGTAAGTAAGTGGGTTACAGACCTAAATGTTAAAGGCAAAACTGTAAAATTTATAGAAGAATATTATAGGAGAAAATATATGTGGCCTTGGGTTTGGTGATGAGGTTTTAGATGCAACAGCAAAACCACAATCCATAAAAGCAAAGATTGACAAGTTAGACTTTATTAAAACTTTTAAAATATTTGCTCTGGGAAAGACAATGTTAATAGAGTGAAAACACTAGCAACGACTGGGATGAAATATTTGATATATATCTGATAAATCCCTTGTATGAAAACATTAAAAGAACTCTTAAAAACTCTTCAATAAGAAAACAACCGGATTTAAAACAGCAAAAAGTTCTGAACAGACACCTCACAGAGATATGCAAATGATGGGAAATAAGCATACAAAAAGATGACCACCATTATTTGTCATTAAGAATTTGTACATTTGAATGAGATTCCACCACCTGCATATTAGAATGGATAATATTAAAACAACAAAACAGATGAGGATTCCAATTGCTGTTGAAGATGCATAGCATCATGAACTTTCATTCATTGTTGGTAGGCATGCAAGTGGTACAGCCATTTTGGACCATAGTTAAAGGGTTTCTTACAGCTAAATACAGGCTTACCATGAGATACAGCAGTTACACAACTATGTATTTACCCAACTAATTTGAAAAACTTAAGTCATCACAAAAGGCTGCACACAGAAGTTTATAACAGCTTTATTCATAACTCCCCAAAATGGATGCAACAAAGAAGAACTTGAATAGGTAAAAGGATAAACCAACTGTAGGGCATCCATTCAAGAATTAAAAGAAATGAGCTATCAAGCCAGGAAAAACAAAAACGTTGGATGAATTGTAAATGCATATTGCTAACTCAAGAAAGTGAGTGTGGACAGGTTATATACTATATGATTCCGATTATTGGACTAGAGTAATGTCTGGTTGGCAAAGTTCAGAGGGAGGGTAACAGTTGGGTAGATTGAAGCATGGGGATTTTTAGGACAGTAAAAGCATTATGTGTGATAATATAATGGTACATTCATAATATGATACTATGCATTTGTCAAAATCTATAGAACTTTACAGAACAAACAGTGAATCTTAATGTATGCAAATTAAAATAAATCTTATTTATGAAGTCAGAGAATCCTGAGAAGTAATGCAGAATGTGACAAAAGAATAAGTGTATTTAAAATATGAGACAACGTCATTGATTGGACATGGGGAAAAAACTGCTGACAAAGCTCCTCTGGAAATGAGGGAAGTTTGAAGGCAAAAAGGAAATATACATAAGATTTCAGTTGATAAAGTTGTTTCCAAAGAGGGTATAGGTTAAAAATTCTGATACTGCTATATATGTAAACTGGAATTGAACAACAAAATAGATGGACAGTAAATAGTAGCCCAGTTTCTCACTGTTGAAGTAGAAGCTTACAAGCGTATATTAGTCTGCCAAAGGGGTGCTGATGCAAAGTACCAGAAATCTGTTGGTTTTTATAAAGGGTATTTATTTGGGTAAAAGCTTATAGTTGCAAGGCCCTAAACAGTCCAACTCAAGATTGCTTTCTCACCAGTTAGTTGCCACATGTTGAAGCAAAATGGTCGCTGATCTCTACCTGGTCTCTCCTTTCTGGGCTTCCTCTTCCTCTTAAGGCTCCATGGGCCCAGCACTTCCTGTCTTAGCTGCAGGCTGGCATAGGGCTTATCTCTCAGGTCTTCCTATAACAGTCTATGGCATAGAACTTGTTTCTTTCTGGGCCTTCTTAGCTGCTCTGTTCTCTTCACAAGGTCAACTGCAAACTATCAGGTGAATGGCTCATCTCTTCCTTGGGCATAAGCTGTTTGAGGCTTCTCCTTTCTGTCACAAAATTCTCTCCTCTGGCATCCTTGGAGCTCACCCTCTTCCTGTATGTCTTCTTGAGTGAGTGTCCATTTATAGCATCCCACAAAGGGGGCAGAGACTCAACCTGAGTAATGCCTTACTGACGTGGATGAATCAAAGCCCTAATCTTAAAAGGTAATTTAATCAAAGACATCTCAACTGAATCTAATACAATCAAAGAGTATCACACCTAGAAGAGTAGATTAGTTTAAAAACATAATCTTTATATTTTTGGGATTCATAAATAATCTCAAACTGCCACAGGGGAGATATGCAAGGGAAAGAGGCTAGAGATGATCCGTGGTAACAAATTAGTGATGGAGACATGAATCTTCAACTCATGATTAGTTTAATATAGATATATATGTTTACATATAGAAGTATTTATCATTGTCTATATAATTGGGTGAATATCCATACACATATTTCCTTCCTCTGTTAGTTGAGAGGGTCTAGAAGCAATTTCCACACCATTAGCAACGAGCATAACTAGCACCTAAATCTTGGTTTCCAGTCATATTCTCCAATAAATGTAACCAGGGCTCTGTGAATAAATGGTTGTTTCTAGGACTGAAACGAGTAATACACAAGATGAGCCTGGGGCTTCAAAGGTCCACAGAAGTCAACTGAAAGAATTCCCAATGGCCAAAGCTAGAAAAATTTGAGCAACAAAATATATAAAATAGTAATATGTTCGAACCAAAAATATAAAATATCAATGAGTCCATGATATAAAAAAATGAATAATAAATATATATATAGGAGAAGAGATAAATCTCATATGCAGAAAAATTCCAAATTATTTACATATATACTCTGCCCACAAGGGGTGGGAACATAAATTTTCACTCCTTAAATGCGGGCTACTTTCAAAGAGTATAGTATGGAAAGTGGAAAAAATTGTAACTTTATAGTGGAGAAATATGATAAACCCTACCTCAGCCAGGTGATCAATGTCAATATCAACAGTAATAGCTTGGGTTGATAGTATGTGCCCGCAATGTGATGCAATGAAAATGGAAATCTAACACTGTGGCATTCTTCCATAAAACATATAACTCTAGCCTAATCATGAGAAAAGCATCAGAATAGTTCCCATAAAGGGACATTCTACAAAATACCTGATCAGTACTCCACAAAACTGTCAAATTTACCAAAAACAAGGAATGCCTAAAAAACTGTCACAGCTAAGGAGAGTCTAAGAGGCCATGACTACTAAATTTGATATCTTGGATGGCATCCTGGAACAAAAATGACATTAGGTGGAAACTAAGGGTAGCAATCAGGAACTCAAACCATTATCCACATTAGGGTAGCAAATTAGAAGGAATCTAGGCAAATGTTACAAAATGAAAGTCAAGTGTCTTTTAGGGAAGACTCCAGATATGTGCCATATAATACTTCTCTCTATATCTGTCTTTGGCCTAGTTGTAAATGAGCTTGGAGAATATGGCCTTTATTCGGGACAATTATTTACCCAACTATAAATTGTGGGATAACAGAAAAATAGATATTACAGGACAGGTAGCAGGTTCTACCATATACCTATAAAAAATCTATAAGAAAATAAATTGGTTCTTTATACACACATTTATAATTGTTACTTATATCCAGACACATATGATTATCTTTATAAATAAATGATGCCGACTAATAGAATTTTATGCAATAATGGAAATGTTTTACATCAATGTTGTCCAATAGATTCACTAGTCAGTAGCCACATGGACTATAAAATGCATGAAATCTGACTAGTGTGACTGAAGAATTCAATTTTTAATCTTAAGTTTAATTTAAATCTAAATTTCAATAGCTACATGTGGCCAGTGTTTGCCATATTGGACAGTAGAGCTATACAATTTTAAAATCTCTCTGTAGCTATGATCAATTTAAACATGTTTTCCAGCTTCTAATAGACTAGTTATAGATTTGTTTGCTTAATTACCTCACAAGAGAAAGCTTTCTAACTTATAAAAGCTTACATGATAATATGATAAAGTAGACAGAAACCTTAGTCACAGATACATATTCCTTTCCTTTTTCCTAAATCCCCAATCAAAAATCTTAGTTCAGGTTTCTATTTTAGTTTGCCAGAACTTAAATGGCAAATACCATAAAATGGGTTGGCTTAAACCAAAATAATTTATTAGCTCACAGTTTTGAGGCTAGCAGTATAAATCAAGATGCCGGCAAGGCCATACATTCTGCAGGAGTTGATAGCATTCTGATGATGTCAGTCCTAAGTTACCCGGTGATGTCCTTGGTCTCCTTTTGTGGCTTTCTCTGACTTCTGGCTACTACACCTTTTGGTTTCTCTGACTGCATCTGAATTTCCTCTTTTTATAAGGCCTGCAGTAATATAGATTAAGACACACCTTGATTCAACTTGGCCACAACTTACTTTCAAGAGTTCCTATTTACAGATGGGTTCACACCCACAGAAATGCAGATTAAGAACATCTTTTATGGGGTACATGATTCAATCCCCAGTTTCCTTTCTAACATTTTGCTTTTCTCTGATTCACAGTTAAAACAAATAAAATAGAAAAAAATTATGTGATATATGATTCTATATATTTATAGCACTGTCTAGAGGAATTTGAATATTTACTCACACCAATATGTTATGTCATAAGGACCCCTGGGCAAGGCTAGAAACTCTATAAAAATTATTGCAAGATCTCTGTAGGGTTATACATCTTTGAAGAACTCGGGATTTCTGTCCTCCATAATGGCTATTCAGTGCATTCAACAGAAGTTCTATAAGTATCATCTTTTCTTTTTAGGATGACTGCATGTGATTCTATGTGCACACACATATTCCCGCATGTGTCTGCATGAGAAGAATGGAATGGCCAAAGAGAGAAATATAAAGTTTAACACATGTAAAGAGGACTGTATAGGGAACTCTGGCTTGTGTGTATGAAAGGTAACATGATTTCAAGGAAACTAAGTGGAAAAAATGATGAAAAGAAAATTTCATTTCAAAGAAAATAAGAAAATTTAAAAAAATTAAAGCTATGGCTTCATCAGAGGTGGAGAAAGGATAAAATACAGCATATGTATTTTCTATAATATAATATATTTACCTGAATTTCATTTCTCCCTACTTTATTTTCTGCCAAAACAATCTTCCTGTTAACTACAGTTAGAAATTTGAAATTTGTTCATCTTGCTCTTTTCATTCTAGAATTTAGCTTCTGCTAGGAGTGAATCATGTATATCTACATGTTGAGTGTCAGGCAGAATAACAAAAAGCAATTGCTATTTCAATTTATTAAGTGTATTGCAAGCAAATTTCTGACTATAGAACATCTCTTTCAAGAAAATTAGAGTTTTAGAAGAAGAATCTTCCAACTATCACACGTTTACACTTAGTTTATTCTACACTTGGAGAGAGGATGATGGTGGGGGAAATAGAATACAATGTTTAGTTTTTAGATGGTAGAAGAAGATAAAGGCTTCTGCTTGACTGAAATTTTATTTTTCCAGAGATTATATGAAGTCCATCAGTCTTGCCTATGTTGGGAAAAAATCCTTTTTACATTTCATGGGAAAATTCTCATTACAAGTATGATTTAGATAGCTAACATATTTTATGTTTATAAATATAATTTATGGCTAATTGCCCATGTGTATGGAAGAAGAGTCTGGTTTAGGGAAGGATTCCATATGTAAATTATATATTCAAATTTGTGTACACTAACAAGCAGACCAAGGATTTCTAGAGTATTTACTAGAAATAACGAAAATTGATTAGCTTCCTCACAAAAAATATTACCTACTAAGCTTGGTCTTGCTCAAATCTTCAGCTTCTTAGATGTCATATTCAGAAGAGAAAGGTTTGGCTTTGGGGAGTTGTCTTTTGCTCTCAAATGGGGCAAGATAATTTTTTAATTCCTTAGAACCAAACTTAATCTGGAGACTAACAAAGCAAGAAAAAAATGAGCAGTTTGGGAAGGAAAGCTTCTCTCCAACAGAGGGAAATAATCATATCTTTTTCTAAGAACTGATTTGGAGAACTGAGGGGGAGCATAAGGCATGTGAGATTTACAAGGTGGAGGTTCACCAAGTGAGATTTACAAGGCTATGTATTCATCTAAGAATAAAGCTTTTAAATTTTCAGACTTATCTAAAAATATATGGTCTAATATCATAATGACTTCATTAAGAACCATAACACAGTATTTAATTTTTAGGATTATCTAAAATTTCATCATTAAAGACCCACATGTTTATTCAACATCAATTATTATTTTAGCAAGGACTTTCTCTGAATCGCTGAAGATTTAAACATGAAGTTCTTTTACAGAGAAAGATAAAAGTACTACTATACCTCTTCCAAATTAAGCCTTCAAAGCGGAGGAGAGAGGAGCAGTTTATTATGACAGTCATGTAGACCATTATTATTAGCTTCATGCAAGTATGTGTGTGGTTATAGTATATCCTTCTCTTCTCTTCTCTCTGTCTTTATACCATTTTTCCAAGCTGGGAAAAATTAAAATAGAAATTTAACTTCTAAGGGGAAAATTTTAATCAGTTTGGACAATAGGATTGTGTTTCAGAGTTTAATAGTGCTATTACCTGGACTGCATTTCCAAAATATTTTTAAATGGATAATTTCTTTAAGTTTATTTCTAAGCAATTTTTTATTACTGGAGTTTTTGACTAAGGAAAACGCAGTTGAACTTTGACTACTGACTACAAAAATCTAATAACTTTTGTCTCAGATAAAGCATGATGCATCCTGTCAAACATGAACTGTTCACAATACATTGTCACAAAATTCTTGATTTTCTTGCCTGCATTCCAGAACAGATTTAAACATAAATCAAGTGTTCCCTGAGAAAAAAAAAAGACTGGCTTAATAAATGCTCGGGTAAAAAGAAAATTTTGCCTTGAATATTATGCAAGAATTCCCCATAAATATACCACAATAAAAAGCACAACTACCTGGTAATATTTTACATGGATACTTAAAGATGGTATGTTTCACATATTTCAACAGTCAGTGGTATTTAACAAACAGTTTTAGAAATACTCTCCATAAATGATTTAGTGATGATATTCTTAAGGTATATGGTTAATTGTTAAAATATTATTTGGCTTGAATTGGTCTATATTATACATAAATCATTGGAATTTTTTAAATCTGAGCTAATGAGCTAGATATGAAACATAAACTGGGTTCAGATTGCTTACTGCTACCATATAGGTTTCTACAAAATCCAAATAATCCAGCACTTTTCTACTGGTTATCTATTATCATGTAACAAATTGTCACAAACAAACAACATATTTTATTATCTCACAGTTTATGTTGGTCAGGGATCAGAACACAGCTTAGCTATTTCCCCTGCAAGGCTGCAATCTAGGTTGTTGGCTTTGGCTTGCTTTTCATCTAAACAAGAGACTGGAGAAGGATCTACTCTCAAACTCACATGGTTGTCGGCAGCATTCAATTCCTGTTGAATTGAATGGGCTGGTGGAATGAGAGCTTCAATGTCTAGTTGACTATAGGCTGCTCTCATTTCTTTGACATGTGGTCCTTTCCATAGGAGAGCTCATGATATAGCAACATGATTCTTTAAAATTAGCAAAAAAGTTTACAGTGATGATCAAGACTTTCCCCCTGCTCTAAAAGAATTTATGGTCTAGATATGGTTTTGGGTATCTACACCTTGGTAGTCTCAGTTGCAGCCATTTTGCAATGCAAAAGCTAAGAGCTCCATAGGGTAAAGAAAGAGGTCAAATCAAAGAACTCTACTCCACAGGATGCCCTCAAATGCTTAGAGGACCATTTAAATAACAGTGTATTACATAGTGCCTTGAAAGGGAGAACAATGAGTAGATGCTGCGTTTTAGAGCATCTGTCGAGAAAAATCCCTTCTCTGTAGACCTCTTCAGCAGAGATGGTCAGTGTATCTCATGCTTCCTTGGATGTGTGGCCTAAACAATTTTTTTCTGTCTGTATCCAAAGGTAGATTATTATGAAGGAACTAAAGCAGCAAACCAGGAGCCATGGGTAGGGTAATTAATAAGTGAGATGAGTCTGGAAGTAGGAGATAATTTATACAAAGGAAAACAAAGTGTAACTGTTTGATATTTTGGCCTCAACCAAATTAAACAATTTAATATAAATTATTAACTTAAAAAAAAAAAACTGAGTACGATTTTCTCCTTGTATTCCTGAGACATAGACCATGACAAACTTTGGTGGGCTGTGAAGTAGACACATTTATGGAACAGGAAAAAGAGAATAGAAAAAAAATATTCTAATAGTATAATGGTAGTTTTCTTAGTTGAATACAACTCCTTTTCTTATTGTATCTTCTTTATTTTTTTACACAGACCTATTAGGTATAGTTATCCCCATTTTACAGTAGAGAAAACTAAGTTTCAGAGTTGAGTGATTTCCCTAGGGTTCATAGCTATGAAATGGCTGCTTTGGGATTTGATTCAAGTTCCATCTGACACCAAAGACTAAGTTTTTATCTTAACTTGTGCTATTCAAAGATGAACTAAGGGAACTCCATTTTTGACAGTCTAGTAACTATGACTACAGATGTTTTTAACTCCACGTAGTCTTGAAAAAAAACCCAAAGGAACTCTCTACAGTGTCATAGAAATTTGCAGGACTATTTGTACAGCTTAAGATCAAGTAATTTCAGAGAGGAAGCTCTCATTTTAAAATGTGGGTAGATCTTTTAAAAGGACCACAAAAAATACCCTTGAATTCAAGGATATAATTGGTAGTCTCAGTAGAGTATTGTTTGCTCCTTTGGTAAGGGATTAAAGTTGTGATTTAAAAGGCAAGCAGCAATTAAGAAGCATGTTATTAGACATGTCTGAGATTTATAATAACCTATTAGGTAAAAATGGGATGCTTTCAGCTAATGGAAATTCAACATCTTTGAGAGACTCCTTGGAGAGAACTACTCAAGGAATTTGATTTCAAGGATATTCAGAATTTTAGGCTTAGTGTTACTCTTTATATCTTTATATATGAAATCAAGTCATAAAGAAAATAATGACTTAATATTTTGACTCTTAAACAATATTCTAGGCACATATTGAACAACAATAAAAAATACTGCTTGTCTCCTAGGAAATCACTTTTTCTCAGTTATTCTCATACATTACTACTGGTTAATATAGAAATTCTCAAAATTTTGGTCTCAGAAGCACTTTACTTTTTAAAATATTATTAAGAAGCCTAACAAACTTTTGTTTTATGTGGGTTATGTTACTGCAAAAATGAATTTCAGAGCATGTCAGGTGAGTTAGGCCAGTAATTTATTAAGGTGGGGAGGGAAGAGAAATGGGAGAAAATAACAGATCATAGGTCCCCAGTAGAGTGTAAGGGGCTGAAGAGTGATAAAGAGGGCTGATTTATTGACTACAATTTCCCATTATAGATTATAAATGCCCAGGTTTTACTTGTGTGTTGGTCCGCGCAGGGGGATCATGGTGAGAGCAGAGCGCAGAAGCCATAGAGCCCCAAGCAGCAGGGTGGGAGCCACTGGGAGCAGAAACTGGGGAGAGTTGACCTTTGCACTTACTTTTAAACTGTTAATTATTCCATCCCTTTGCTAATGGCATGGGAGGTGTCCTAGGAGTTTGCTGTTTTGACTGATTACCCCACCCATCAATCCTCCAGGAGGGCCCAATTATAGGGCCTCTGAAGAAAATTAGGTGCTCCTTCTGGCTTCTGGGGGAAATCTCGCGAGTGTCTTCCAGCAGCCATCTTGGGGCATTGATGTCCGCTTGGACTTTTTGCCACGTTTCAGGTCCTTTTATTGATTCCCTATATGAAGCCTGCTTCAGTTGTGTCTAAGATAATGCAGTATACGTATTAAGTTAAAACAACAAATAGCAATAAGGCCACTACAAGTTAATATGAATAATAAATTTTAATGAAACATAGCCATATTTTCCAAATAAAATATATTGAAAACAGTGGCATTGTTTTACATTTTTATTAATCTCTTTAATTTCTAGCTTAATAGGAGATAGCCTGATTCTCATTTCTGCTTCTTCATTCGTTCTGTAATTTGACTGCAGCAGGTGAGTAATGACCACTCAAAGATAACAGATGCTAATCCTTGGAACCTGTAAATGTGACTTTATAAGGAAAATGGGTCTTTGCAGATATGGTTAAATTTTGGAATGGAGATATTATCCTGGATTATTTGTGCGGCCCTAAATGCAATCACAAGTGTCACAAGTGATACTGTTTTCAGACTTCTGGCCTCCAGAACTGTAGAGAACAAAATTTCTTTCTTTAAAGCCACAAAGTGTGGGATGATTTGTTTCCTCACACAGAAAAGAAAGACTATTTTAATAGTCTCTTCAGATAACTGTGGATCTTCTTCTTTGATATTACAACTAAACTCAACAGATGGTAGTTTCTTAAAGATTAGTTGCATAGTGGTGCCTGGACTTTTTCACTTTGTTATTTTAAAATCCATTAGTCTATCCTGCACTTGGATAGATCTTTGCATTATTTCAAACATCTTGCATTAGTCATTTAGAAAGCTGTTCACTAATTTATGCAGATCTTTTCAATTTGATCCTTTTCATTATATAATAGCCAAAACAGACCATGCTTATAAATATTATCATATATTTTATCAGGAAAGTCCTTAACATTTAAGCATTCGGAAGCTGCCAAGCTCATGGTAGCAGATATGAAATTTTCTAAAACTTGAATTTTTCCCAGAAAGTTCAAATTTTATCATTAAGAACAAATTATGTCAGTTTCTCTCATGTGACACATTCACTGCATTTATTTTTCAAGAAATTATCTGCCAGTGGTTTATTCTTAATAACCATAGTTGTGTGTTAGTCATTCTTTGAAGTAACAAGGTATTCCTTGAAAAAGTTGGCTAATTCAGCCTCCTACTTCAATAATCATTTGCCTAAGTGCTTTTCCTCTTCTAGACAACCATCTTATGCTGGTATGCAGGAAAAGTGCTTTATGCCCACTTCTCATTTTGTTTCAAAGAATGTTAAAAAGACATGTACACTATGGCTGAGGTTTAATAAGATTATTTTGCTGCTTCATTAAGGACATTATTAAGTGAAACTGCCTTCTTTTTTCCTTTCAACTGTTTGAGGGCTTGAAGAATACAATGACTACATGGACAATCAGGTACAACCTCCTTGATTCATGATAAAGTATACCAACAGTTTTACAGGATTTTACATAATTAGACAAATATAATCCCTATGAAAAAGGCAGATAATGCCTTTGCATTACTATGAAAATAGTTTTTTCACCTCTTATTCATATTAAAATTATTTTAGGCAAACCCAGGGTTCCATGGGCCACCCTTTTAGCACCACTGGGTTAATGCATTACAGAAAAATAATATGGAGCTTTAAGACAATCTGGGGGAAACAGATGTGGCTCAAGCAATTGAGCTCCCATCCACCATATAGGAGGTCCAAGCTTCAATTCCCTGGGCCTCCTGGTGAAAGGCAAGCTGGCCCGCGTGGAGTGCTGGCACAGCAAGAGACACAGAGGAGAGACAATAAGAGATACAGTAGACTAGGGAGCTGAGGTGGTGTAAGAGATTGAGCGCCTCTCTCCCACTCCAGAACGTCCCATGATCAGTTCCTGGAGCCGCCTAAAGAGAAGACAAGCAGACACAGAAGAACACACAGAGAGCAGACAGCAAATGCAAAACGGCTACGGGGAGGGGCAGGAGAGAAATAAATAAATAAACCTTAACAAAAAAAAAGGCAATCTGGAGGTAATTTCCTAGCTATACTAAGTAATCTGAATAACTAATTGCAGAACTCATAAGATGAGGATGGGGCAATAGTGCTTCCTTCCTAATATGTTGGTTTTTCCCCTGCTAATTTTTCATGTTCAGTAATTGACCCAAATAAGTTATATACCTGTAAAGACAGAGGTAGGAACAACTTTAGGTATAAGTTGACCTAGATACAATGTCATCAGAATTGCAGTGCTTTTCCTCTTCCCTCTTCTCTGAATTAGGTTTTTCCCCAGGCAGGCATCCTTCATGATTATAAATAGCTGCTTCCATTCTATTTACAGTGGTCTCACATCATGGGAAACACTGCTTTATCAGAGAAGACTTCTCCAGTTCCCTCCACTGATGGTGAAGTCTCTCTCCAGAAATTAATACAATTTGCATATATGTGTGTTTTATGTTTTATTCTAGTAACATACATATGTGTATGTGTGTATAATCTAAATTTCTCCTCTTAACCACATTCAAATATATAATTCGGTGGAGTTAATTACATTGACAATGTTGTGCTACCATCATGACCATACATTACCAAGACATTTCCATTGTCCCAAATAGTAATTCTGGACAATTTAAAACTTAATTCCCTATTCCCTATTTGCACTATGGTATCTTATAGTCTAGATTTTGACTCCATGAGTTTTCTTATTCTAATTATTTCAAATCATACAATATTTGTCCTTTTGTGTCCACTATTTCACTCAACATATCTTCAAGGTTTATCCATGTTGCATGTATCAGAACTGCATTGCTTTTTATGGCTAGATAATAACTCATTGTATGTATATTCTACATTTTGTTTATCCATTCATTGATTGGACACTATCTTCTGGCAATTGTGAAAATGTCGCTATGAACATTGGTGTGAGAATATCTGGTCAAGCCCCTGCTTTCAATTCTAGGTTATATACCTAGAAGTGGGATTACTGGGTCATATAGTAATTCTATATTTACCTTTTTGAGGAGCAACCAAACTCTCTTCCACAGTGGCTGCACCATTTTACATTTCAACCAACAATGAATGAATGTTCCTATTTCTCCACATCCTCTCCATCCCTTGTTATATGCTGTTTGTTTTTTAGCCATTCTAGTGGGTGTGAAATGGTATCTCATTGTGATTTTGATTTGCATTTCCCTCAGATACTGATGCTGAGCAACTGCTCATGTGCTTTTTAACCATTTATCTTCTTTGGAGAAATGTCTTTTCAAGTCTTTACTCCATTTTTAATTGGGTTGTTTGTCTTTTTGTTATTTTAGGATTTCTTTATATATTCTGGAAATAGAACCTTATTGGATATGTTGTTTCCAAATATTTTCTACCATCTGTGGGGTTTTTTTTACTTTCATAACCAGGTTTTTTAAAGCATGAAAATATTAAATTTTTATGAACTCCCTTTATTTTTTATTTTGTTGCTCATGCATTTCGTATAATGTCTAAAAAACCATTGCCTAATACAGGGTCCTGAAGATGTTTCCCCATGGTTTCTTTTAGAAGTTTTACAGTTTTGGTTCTTATGTTTAGGTCTTTGATCCATTTGGAGTTAAGTTTTATGTATGGTGTGGGGTAGGGTTCCACCTAAATACTTTTGCATATAGATATCCAGTTTTCCCAGCACTGTTTTTTTGACAAGACTGTTCTTTCATAATTGAGTGGACCTGGAACCATTGTCAAAAATCAGTTGGTCACTGATGTGATTGTTCACTCATGAATTCTCATTTTGATTCCATTGGTCTATATGTCTGTCCTTGTGTCATTACGATGTTAATTTAACGAATGTAGCTTTGGTATTAAGTTTTTGAATTGGAAAGTATGAATTCTCCAACTTTGTCCTTTTTCAAGATGATTTTGGCTATTCAGAGCCCCTTAACCTCTCATATAAATTGTTTTTTTTTTAATGTACTTTTTAGATTATTTTTAAAGATACTTAGATTACATAAATGTTACATTAAAAAAATATAGGGATTCCCATATGCCTTGCTCCCTACCCCTCCCACATTTTCTCACATTAACAATATCCTTCATTAGTGTGGTACATTTGTTACAATTGATAAACACATTTTGGAGCATTGCCACTAAGCCTGAATGACAGTTTGCATTGTAGTTTGCACTCTCTCCTGCACAATTCTGTAAATTATGACAAGATATATAATGGCCTGTATGTGTCATTGCAATGTCATTCAGGACAATTCCCAAGTCCCCAAAACACCCTTATATTACACCTATTTTTCCTCTCTCTCCCCTCAGAACCTCCAGTGGCCACTGCCTCCACATCGATGATAAAAGTTTTCCCATTGCTAGGATCACAATAAGTCTATAGTAGAATAAAATGTCTGCTCTAGACTATCATTCATTCCCCAAGTCTAAGGAATCTGTTATGTTGATGTCCACTTTGCCCCTAATTGAGACGGGTCTTAGATCCCATGGGACAGATGGATGGGACTATCTTGATTGCAGTTGCAGACTCTTTCTCTTTCTTGGGATGGTCATTGTCTATCATCATCTCCTTGTTAGTTTTCCTGCATGAGTACAATGAACTGGAGAGTAGGTGTTGCAACTCTTTTGGGATTCAGGGCCTGACTGACACATGGGCAACCCAAATATTTAAGTTGCTTGGACATACACCTATCAACTCTAGTACTAAGTAAAGGTTCAAATAGAAAGGGCAGAAGAGTCATATTTAGGGAAACAACACCTGAATCCAACTCTGTCACACTGGGGAGCATAAATTCCAAAGTAGGTCTCACTTGCAGGGTGCCAAACTCCTGGGGTTTCTGCCCTGCCTGTAGTGTCTGGATGTCTCTAGAGCCCCCAGGAGCCCGCTATTTGAGGCAATATTTACTGTGGCAGTCAGTGAGTTCCTGCTGACACGAGCATAAGCATAACCTCTGGAATGACCTCCTGACTCACTTTGAAGTCTCTTAGCCATTTAAACTCCTTTGTCTTTATACTTTCCCCCTTTTGGTCAAGGTCTTTTTTCAGTTTCATTGCTAGTTGGTGCTTGGTAGTAATCCCTTTGTGCCAGGGAGGCTTATTCCCTGGAGTCATGTCCCGCACTGGGGGGACATGCTGAGTTCAGCTTAGAGAGAGGTCACATTTGAGCAACAAGGAGGCTCTCAGGAGGTAACTCTTAGGCACCCTATAATACTAGGCTAAGGTTCAATTTCAAAAGTAAAGGTTCATAAGTGAACTCATCAATATCAAGGGCCCGTCAATGGCCCATCCTCCTTCACTAGTCATTGCCCTTGTTCTTGTGGGATTCTTGCTGTCCCATTAGAGAATGTGGCAGAGCACCCCAGGATGAGAATTCAATATTTTTTTTGGCTATTGTGTGAATCTCTACCCACCGTAATGATGCCCCATGAACACTTGAACACATTCATATGCCTTATAAGTGTGCCCCCAAGTAAGCCTCCTTACATGCATCCCCTATCATTGCACCATTGAGCCTTCCTTACCACAGCTGTAACCCTTCTGTGATCCAAAACGTCTTCAAAAATGAAACCAACATAATAACAGTATAATTAATAAGAAAATGAGATAATCATAGTTTTAAAAATAAATACAAATTTTTTTTTAAAAATGGAAATAATATAAAATTTTTTAAAAATTGACATATCTTTCATCACTGTAAGATCTGTTGTCTTGTATGTACAATGAAATTTTCTTCCACTTATTCCCCCAGTGTCATCTTATTTACATTTTGTCTTCAAAGAAGATTTAGGTTACAGAAAAATCATGTACAGAATATAGGGTATTCTCATATACCCAACATCATCCCTTTTTTCCCCTTTTCCCTATTGATAGCATTTTACTTGTGGATGGTACATTTGTTACAAGTGATGTACAAATATTGAAACATTCCTACTAACCATGATCAATGATTTACATTATGGTTTAAATTTTGGACCAAACACGTATAAATTTTGATGAAATTTAACATGGCCTGTATCCATCATTGCAAGATCATGTAGAAGAATTCTATTGCCCCCAAAATGCCCTATGTTCTATCTATTCCTCCTCCCTCTCCCCTCAGGACCCATGGCAACAACCAAGCTTCAGTCCTTGAAGAGCAAGATTCATAGTGACTTGCAACAACATTGAGGGCTTCACATCCTGGCCTGTCCTCTCTTATTAGGCACTACCTATGGTCTCGATAGACTCCCGCCCCTCTATTTGAGAGCCTAGCAGGACTCCCCAGAATGGGAGTCTAATACCTTCCTGCTCATTGTGTGGGTCTCCATGCACTGAAACAACACACTGTGTCAAGATGAACACTCACACGCTTCCTAGAAGCCTGCCCCAGGTGTGCCGTGTCTTGCATGCCCCCCACATCTAATGCCCTAAACCAGTAACTCTCCCGGCCATATTTGCCTATCATATAAATTTGATGACTGGCTTTTCCTTTTCTACAAAGAATGCCATTGAAATTTTTATTGTGACTGGATTTAATCTGTAAATTGCTTTTGGTAAAATTGGCATTTTAAAATATTTAGACTTCTAATCCATGAACATAGAATATCCTCCCATTTACTTAGGTCATCTTTAATTTCTTTTAGAAATGTTTTGTCTTTTTCCCAGTACAGTCTTTGCCTCATTACTTAAATTTAATCCTAGATATTTGATTCCTTTAGTTGCTATTGTCAAGGGATTTTTTAAAAGTGATTTCTTCTTCAGGTTGTTCATTTTTAGTGTATAGAAACTGCTGATTATTGCATGCCAATATTTTTCCCTGCCACTTTGCTGAATTTATTACCTCTAATAGCTTTATTGTTGGTTTTTCAGGATTTTTTCTATATAGGTTCATGCCACTTGCTAATAGGAAATGTTTCACTTGTTTCTTTCCAGTGTTGATGCATTTTATTCCTTTTTCTTGCCTAATTTCTCTGGCTAGAATATCCAGTGCTATGTTGAATAACAGTGTGACAGTGGGCATCCTTGTCTTTTTTTCATCTTTTGCCACTGAGTATGATGTTAGATGTGAGTTTTTAATATATACCTTCATCATGTTGAGGAAGTTTCTTTCTATTCTTGGTTTTCTGATGGATTTTTTCAATAAGAAGAGCTGGATTTTGTCACATGCCTTTTCTGCATTGAGATCATGAGAGTTCTTTTTCCTTCAGTTTATTAATGTGGTTTATTGCATTCATTGATTTTTTTATGTTGAACCACCATTGCATACCTGGGGTAAATCTCACTTGGTCATGGTTATAATTCTTTTAATATGCTGTTGGATGCAGTTTACTAATATTTTTTGAGTTTTTTTGCATCTATATTCCTAAGTGATGTTGGTCTGTAATTTTCTATTCTTGTAACTTTTTCTGGCTTTTGTATGAAGGTGATATTGACCGCTTAGAATGAGCAAGGGAGTGTTCTTCCTCTTCAAATTTTTGGATGAGTTTGAGCAGGATTGGTCTTAATTCTTCCTGGAATGTTTGGTAAAATTCACTAGTGAAGCTATCTGGTCCTTGGCTTATCTTTCTTGGGAGGTTTCTGACTACTGATTCAGTTTGTTTACTTGTTATTGGACTGTTGGTTTGTCAATATAGATTGTGTATTTCCAGGAATTTTTCTATTTCATCTGAGTCATCTAATTTTTTCATGCACCAGTTGTTCAGAGTTTCATCTTATAATCCATTTCATTTTATGGGGTTGGTAATAATGCCTCCCTTTCATTTCAGATTTTGTTTGCCTCCTATTTTTTTTCGTTTGTGTAGCTTCAGGTTAATCTATTTTATTCTTTGCAAAAAACAACTTGATTTTCTTGTTTCTCACTATTTTTTTTCTCTATTCATTTATCTCTGTTCTAATCTTTATTTCCTTCCGTTTGCTCACTTTGGATCTAGTTTGCCCTAATTTCTCTAAAACCTCCAATTGTGAGTTTAGATATCTGATTTGAGGTCTTTCTTCTTTTTTAATGATAGCATTTAGAGTTATGCATTTCCTTCTCTCCACTGTCTGCTGCATTCCATAAGTTGTGATATGTTGTGTCTTTTTTCCTTTCATTTTTTAAATGCCTCAAAATATTTTCTAATTTTCATTGCAATTTCTTCTTTGATCCATTGGTTGTTTAAGAGTGAGTTGTTTAATTTCTACATGTTTGTGAATTTTCTACTTCTCTCTATTTTTTTTCCTAACTTCATTTCATTTGGGTCAGAGAGTTACATTGAATCATTTCGATATTTTAAAATTTATTGAGACTTATTTTTGGACTTAACATAGAGTCTATCTTGGAGAATGACCCACGTGCCTTGAAGAAGACTGTATATTCTTTTGTTGTTGGATGAAATGTTCTGTTAGCTCTATTTGGTTAATAATTTCATTCAAGTCTTCTATTTACTTATTAATTTTCTCTCTGGATTTTTTAGCCATTATTGAATGTTGTATGAACTCTCCTATTATTAAGGTAGAACCATCTATTTTTCCTTTCAAATTGTCAATATTTGCTTCATATATTTTGAAGCTCAGCTGTTAGATACACTGATATTTATAATTGTTATTTCTTCTTGTTGAATTGACCCCTCTATCAGTATATAGTGACCTTCTTTGTCTCTTATAAATGTTTTGATATAATTCTGTTTTATCTGATATTAGTATAGCTAATTCTGCTCTTTTTTGATTACTATATGCATGATATTTTTTATTTTCCTATACCCCTCCATCGCCCACCTTTTTGTTTTACCTGTTACAAATGATATCTTTATACATTGTATTCCAAAAGCAAAGATTTATCATAATTTTTGTACTTATATTTTAGAACCTGTAAGAAATAAGAACTGCTGTTATATAACCAAATATAGAATACAGTAGTATTGGTCTTTATAACTATCCACATGGTTACATTTACTTGTGGTCTTTATTCTTTATGCCACTTTTATCCATTGCCTATTTACATTCAGTGAGTAGAACTTCCCTTGGCATTACTTGAGCTTGTGTCTTTCCTGGGCTTATGGTTGCTTGTGGTCTTAGGAAGTCCCCCATTTATAGGAATTCAAATACCATTCTACTTCCTATGAACTAAACTGAAAGAGAATCCTCCCTTGTCCCAGGCACTCAATTGTATTTCCTAAAGCAACTACTCCTTTGCCAGGCTACTTGACTCACTTGTTTCTTACACAGCTTTAGTTGTCTGCAAGCTACTTCTGCTTTCAGGGCATGGTCTCAGAGGGTGAACCGGAGACCAGTTTCCTGGAACAGTCCTTGAGCCTGCCACTCAAAATATTGGTGCAAACATACAGGCACCCATGGTTGTGCTTAGGGATTACTCTGCTCCCTCTGAAACAGTGCCAGGAACCTATAGTGGGTGTGCAGGCTGGCTCCACACCATGCTGGGTAGTATGTGAAGAGAGGCCAGCAAGGTTACCACAAGTTTTTCTTACTGTTTTAAAGTTGCATTTTCTTGATTCAGCACTCATTCATTTACTACAACCCTTTGACCATTTTCCAGAGTTTTGACAAAGATAGCTCTTCCAGTTTTTGCTAGTTGTTGAAAGATTTTGTGGGGGAATGGCACACTGGAGCAAATAAGGCCACCTTCATTTAAGGGTCTTATATAACCACTTTGTCAATTGCCAATAGAGCATAAAATAAGTGTGTTGAGTTATCACACAGGTGAAGATGACCATGTGATTTCTATTTATTTGTTTTAAATAAATTTTATTAACACATATTAATAAACATACAGTTCATCCAGAGTATACAATCAATGGTATTTGCTATAACCACATAGTTGTGCACTCATCACTTCAATCATTATTAGAGCATTTTCATTATTTCAAAAATAATAATAAACATAAAATAGACAAATAAGATAATTCCTCACCTCTCAATCCCTCTAAGCAGCACCCACCATACACAGCTGCTGTTTCTGGCTATTATATCTAAAGTGCATAATGAAAGGCTTTTGGTAAAATCAGAATGTTGTACATTTATCTTCTCAAAAATTTTGGAACAATTTCATTATTCAAAAAAGAAGGACTCCACACCCCTTAAAATTCCTTCCTCAGACCTACATAGCCACTAATCTCCTTTCATCTTTATAAGTTGATTCATATTAAATTTTATATAAATGGAATATTATATGTAGTACTCTGTCTGGTCTCCTTCACTTAGTATAATGTTTGCTTGTTTTTGTCTGATATTAACATTTTGTACTATTAACTTACATTTGTTCAGCTTCAAAGAAAAATTGTCTTATACACGCAATTCTACCCATATTCATATTTCTTATAATATATTTATATTTCACATAATATATTTAGTTCTTAATAAGGCAATCATATAGTATATGTCCTTTTGTGTCTGGCTTACTTTACTCAATGTCTTCCAGGTTCATCCATGTTTTCATATGTTTCATGACTTCATTTCTTCTTACTGCTGCATAATATTCCATTGTGTGTATACTCTACAATTTCTTCATCCATTCATCAGTTGATGGACATCTGGGTTGTTTGCAACTTTTGGCTATTGTGAATAACACTGCTATGAACATTGGTGTGCAGATATCTGTTCGTGTCACTGCTCTCAGTTCTTCTGGGTATATATCTAGCAATAGTATTGCCGGGTCCCATGACCAGTCTATATTCAACTTCCTTATGAATTGCCAAATGGTCCTCCAAAGTGGCTGTACCACTCTACATTCCTACCAGCAGTGAATAAGCGTTCCTATCTCTCCACAGCCTCTCCAACATTTACAGTTTTCTGACTTTTTCATAGCTGCTAGTCTAATAGGTGTGAAATGGTATCTCATTGTAGTTTTGCCTTGCTTTTCCCTAATCTGTAGGGATATTGAACATTTTTTCATGTATTTCTTTGCCACTTGCATTTCTTTTTTGGACATTTGTCTTTTCAAGTCTTTTGTCCATTTTTTAATCGGATAGTTTGTCTTTTTATTGTTGACTTATGATCTACTAATATATCATGGATATTAAACCCTTATCAGATATGTGATTGCCAAATATATTCTCCCATTGAGTCGGCCACCTTTTTGCCCTTTTGATAACATCTTTGAGATGCAAAAGTGTTGAAGTTTGAGGAGGTTCTATTTATCTATTTTTTCTTTTGTTGCTCATGGTTTGGGCATAAGGTTTAAGAAACTACCACCTACCACAAGATCTTGAAGATGTTTTCCTACATTTTCTTCTAGGAGTTTTATGGTTGGTTTTATATTTAAGTCCTTGATCAATTTTGAGTTAATTTTTGTATAAGATGTGAGATAGGGGTCTTCTTTCTTTCTTTTGAACATGGCTATCCAGTTCTCCCAGCATTTGTTGAATAGACTGTTCTGGCCTAGCTGGGGGCCTTGGCAATAATTGATTGACTGTAGATGTGAGGGTCAATTTTTGAGTTCTCAATTCAGTCCCATTGGTCTATCTGTCTGTCCTTACGTCAGTACCATGCTGTTTTTACCACTGTAGTTAAGTAATATGCTTTAAAATTGGAAAGTGAGAGTCCTCCAACTTCGTTCTTCTTTTTAAAGATATTTTTTGCTATTCACAGTCCCTTACCCTTACAAATAAATTTGATTATTTGCTTCTAAATAAAAAAGGCTGTTGGGATTTTTATTGGGATGGCATTGAATCTGTAAATCAGTTTCGGTAGAATTGGCATCTTAATGATATTTAGTCTTTCAATCCATTAAAATGGAATGTCCTTCCATTTATTTAAGTCTTCTTCAGTTTCTTTTAGCAATGTTTTGTAGTTTTCTGAACACAAGTCTTTTGTGTCCTTGGTTAAGTTTTGTCACTATTATAAATGGAATTTTTTTTCTGATTTCCTCCTCAGATTGCACATCAGTAGTATATAGAAATGCTATTGATTTTTACATATTAACCTTGTATCCCACCACTTTTCTGATCTCATCTATTAATTCTAGTAGCTTTGTTGTGAATTTTTCAGTATTTTCTAGATATATGGTAATGTCATCAGTGAATAGTAAAAGTTTTACTTCTTCCTTTCCCAATTGGGTGCCTTTTATTCTTTGTCTAAAACAATTGCTCTAGCTAGAACTTGTAGTACAATATTGAATAATATAGTGGGCATCCTTGTCTTGTTCCTGATCATAGTGGGAAAGCTTTCAATCTTTCACCACGAGTACAATGCTCCTATAGGTTTTTCATATTGCACTTTATCATATTAAGAAAGCTTCCTTCTGGTCCTATCTTTTGGAAAGTTTTTATCAAGAAATGTTGCTGTGTTTTGTCAAATGCCTTTTCTAAATCAATTGAGAGAATTGTGTGATTTTTATTTGTCAATTTATCAATGTGGTTTATTACACTAATTGATTTTCTTCTGTTGAACTACCCTTGCATACCAGGGATAAAATCCACTTGATCGTGGTGTATAATTCTTTTAATGTGCTTTTGGATTCTGTTTGCGCGTATTTTGTTGAGGATTTTTGCATCTATATTCATTAGAGATATTGGTTATTTTCTTTTTTCACTGGATCTTTATCTGGTTTTGGTATTAGGGTGATGTTGGTTTCATAGAATGAGTTTTATAGCATCCTTTCTTGTTCAATTTTTTGAAAGACCTAGAGCAGAATGGTGTTAGTTCATCTTTGAATGATTGGTAGAATTAACCTGTGAAGCTATCTGGTCCTGGGCTTTTCTTCTTTGGAAGATTTTTGATGATTGTTTCAATCTCTTCACTTAAGATTGGGTTGTTGAGGTCTTCTATTTCTTCTAAAATCAGTGTAGGTGGTTCATGTGTTTCCAGGAATTTCTTTCACATCTACATTTTCTAGGTTTTTGGCATACCGTTGTTCATAGTATCCTGTTATGATCTCCTTTATTTCTGTTGGGTCAGTGGTAATGTCCCTCCTCTCATTTCTGATTTTATTACTTTGTGTCTTCTCTCTTCATTACTTTGTCAGTCTAGCTAAGAGTTTCTCGATTTTGTTGATCTTCTCAAAAAACCAACTTTTAGTTTTGTTGATTCTCTGTATTGTTTTTCTGTTCTTGAATTTATTTATTTCTGCTCTGACCTTTACTATTTCTTTCCTTCAGCTTGGTTTGGGATTAGTTTGCAGTTCTTTTTCTAGTTCATCCAGTTGTGCACTTAGATCCTCAGTTTTAGCTCTTTCTTCTTTTCCAATGTAAGCACTGAGGGCTATAAATTTCCCTCTCAGCATTGCCTTTGCTGTGTCTCATAGGTTTTGATATGTTGTGTTCTCATTTTCATTCATATCAAGATATTTGCTGAATTCTCTTCCAATTTCTTCTTTGACCCACTGATTATTTAAGTGTGTGTTGTTTAATCTTCATATATTTATGACTTTTCCCTTCTTCTGCCATTATTGATTTCTACCTTCTTTCTGTTATGATCAGAGAAAATGTTTCATATAATTTCAATCATTTTAAATTTATTGAGACTTGTGACCCAAGTGGCCTATCTTGGAGAGGCATCCATGAACACTTGACAAGAATATATATTCTACTGTTTTCAGGTGCAATGATCTATAGATGTCTGTAGCTCTAGTTCATTTACCATACCATTCAAGTTCTCTGTTTCTTTATCTTCTGTCCAGAAGTTCTATCCAATAATGAGAGTGGTATATTGAAGTCTCCAACTATTATTGTAGAGACATTTTTTTCTCTCTCCAGCTTTGCCAGTGAGGCATACACTGTTCTCCTGTCTTTTCCAGTTCAGATGTTCTGTCTTCAAAATCACTAATTCTGTCTTCTAGTATTTCAAATCTGCTTTTATGTGCCTCTATTGTATTTTTAATCTCATCATCATGTCTTTCATTCCCTTAAGGTCAGTTACTTTTCTTTGCAGACTTTCAAATTGTTTTTTATGTTCACCCAATGTCTTCTTAATATCCTTTATCGCTTTAGTCATATTTTCTTTCCATTCTTTAAAATAATTTAGGAGAGTTGTGTGATTATCATTGATTAATGGTCTCAAATCCTGAATCTCTTCAGGATATTTGGTTTGTTCCTTCGGCTGAGCCATCTCTTCCTCTTTCCTAGTATAGCTTGTAATTTTTTACTGATGTCTAGTCATCTGCTATATTGGTGAATTTACTCTGGTCAATTTCTTTCTCCTGCCTATTATTATTTTTTCACAGCTCTTTGATATTTGGTTCAACTTACCCTAAGTGTTTAAAATTGCTCAGTTTAAGTTACTAAAATCGTGCCAGGGACTCACTAATGGTTCACAGACTTTATTCCAAGGGTAGGGTAAAGAGAGCTCTAAAGGCAGTTTGGTCAATGTAATTTCCAGACAGGTCAGCAGATGGTGCTTGTTGGTGCACCCTTCCATGGAGGTGTATCTTTCTTCATTTTCCTTTGTTTTCTTCTGGCCAGAGCCAAAATTCAAAGCAGTCTTCACTTGCCAAAGCCATTGAAGAAAAGCCACCTGACTGCCTCTCCCTTTTCTCTCGTAACACCTGGCAGGGAGGAAGACCTCTGCTCCCCTTTCAGTCAGCTGAAATGAGCAGGGGTTTTACCACTGCTGAATATCTCAGGGAAGGGGGAGGGGAGCCCTTCCTAGTGGCTGGAAGGTTTAGTAACTCACAGTTTGTTGTTTTGGCTTCTTCCTTTCTGTCCTTCACCCTCCTGGGAGTTGTGAAGCCAGTGTCCTTTTCTGCTGACCCCCAAAACAGGTCCCTGAAGCAGGCTTTGGCTATTTCTCCATTGTTTTTATGAGAGCTGGGCCTCTTCTACCTAACATGTTGCCATGTTCCCTCAATTTCCTCAGTTTTATTTTTTTTTAACAGACAAAATTTCAAAGAATTTTCCCATTGTGTAGTTGACTTGTGCAATTTCCCTCATCTATACAATTCCTTATGTTTGTGAGGTTTTTATGAGGAAAATAGATGGAAAAATGCTATGTTAGCATAATAAGTTTTGCTTTCATGGGGCCTAGGCTAGTGTTCATAATTTTCAGTACAGAAAATTAAATGGGGTGACTACTATCACTAATATAGTCAACTTCCAAATCACCATGGCCAATGGATGTAAACATTTCACAGACCTTATCAATCTATAAATGATCTTATAATCTTAATATCAAAATTGGCTTTCAGTGTTTTAGTAAGTATTCTTAATAAAAATAATTAGTATTTTATTATCTCCTTTCTTCTGTATTATTTTTGGGTAAAATTCCCAGTAGATTGTATAATATTTCCAAATTCATAATTTTAGCCCAGACATTTCAACTAAGTTTGAGGCTGATATAGCTAATCATTTACCAAAAATCCAATCCTCATAAAATGTTTTATCTCCTGATGAATGGCCTTATCATCCATGCAAGCACCCAAATTAGAAACTGAAAATCAGTCTAATCCTTTCTTTTGCCAGACTTCATGAATGAACAGTCAATTAACAAATCCTTGACACTCTTTGTTGATTGTCTCTTCTATGTTCTTACTGGTCTCCCAATGAATCTATAGATTATCCAGTATTTTAATAAATGCCAATTATTTTTACATCAGTGAATCAGTTTGCCTGTTTTTTAAGTAGGTACCAGGGATTGAACCCAGAACCTCATACCCCATAGGTGACATGGGACGCAGGAGCTCAACTACTGTGCTACACTTCCACTCACTAATAAGAATTGCTGTTTTTTGTTTGTTTGTTTGTTTGTTTTTTGGGAGTACCTGGGATCAAACCTGGGACCTCATATATAAGAAGCAGGTGCTCAACCACTTGAGCTACATCCACTCCCCAGTTCATCTTGCTTTCATTCAAGACAACCGGCACACATAATTATTGAACTTCTTTGCATGTAATCAAACTCCTCCTCTATACCAACTTCTAATCTTTATTATTCTTAAAGAGAGAAGTAATATGCTATTTAATGTTCTAGCTTTTACTTTGATGCAGTACATGGCATATCATAAGTCCAAATTAAATGCTTGTTGACTAAAGGATTTATCTTTGACTTTTCCACACCAGTGTATAGAAGAAAGTCAGCGTTTTTCATTACCTACCTAAGAATGTCTAAATGTATGGAAAATCTAGCCTCTAATTATATTCACAGCTTTATATCTGATCACTATACACCAAACAATTTAAGCAACAACAAAACTGAATTATTATGCTTTCTCTTAAAGTTTAAGACCATTACTTCCCTTCAATCTTTTAAAAAATATTCACTATTGAAGAGAGCAAGCATTTTACTAGGTGCTGGGAAAACAAAAATGAACAGGTTTCTTAAACTTCTATTTTTGTTTTTGGTGAATTACTTTGTATATACTATTCCTTCTGCTGAGAACACCTAGAAAAATTACATTAATATGAAAATAAAACAAAAGAAAGCAATTTCTTTGTAGACTTTGGAGAACTACCAAGACAGCCAAGACTCTAAAGGCCATGATCCCAGGGAGAAGGGAAATTCAGAGAAATGAGCCTGACATTCTGCATCTCTTTTCCCCTCCTGGCATTTGCAATTCTCAAGCTGCAGCTGAGAAGCCGAGAAGGTAAGTTGATGCTTTAGAAGGGAAAGGTCTAGGGAGACCAAAATTACAGCTCAACACCACTGTGGTGGAGGAGACAGAAGTAAACAGTTCAAGCTTATATTTTGACCCCTGAAAGCTGAATTCTAGGGAAATGATGGACTACATATAGAATATGCTTCACAAATATTGAAACTAAGCTTCAAAGTGCCTCCCTTCTAAATGTATTAAGATCATATGCCTCTGTCCTAACTGCCCACTAAAGTTAAAAGTAAATCCCCTATGAAGGAAAATAATATACACAGAATCTTAAATTATCTCTATGGTTTTTAATATTCAATCATCAATAAAAATAATCAGGCATGAGAAAAATCAAGAGTTGACTTATGCTAAAAAGAAAAACAACAACAAAAACTAAACCCACAGGAGATGTAGAAATCAGAGTTAAGAGAAAAAAATTTTTAACATAAGTGTGATTTATATTTTAATAGTCAACAATATAGTGTTTCACAGAGAGAAAATATCATGGAAAGTAGAGAATAAACTAGAAGATACATATGGTACATAAAACAGATCAAGCAAACATGTTTTTAGATTTCCAGCTGAAGAAGCAATATTTCAATATATAACGAGAACTTTTCAAAACCATTGTAAGCATCAAAACATATATTCAAAAGAAGTAGTTAAAATAAATTTGAAATAATCACATTGAGGCTTATGTTGGTAAAACTGATGAAAATCATAATGCGTGGAAAATATTAAATGCTGCCGGAGGTAGGTGTGTGTCTGGGGGTGGGGTGGGGGCAGCTATCTTGAAAACAACAGTAATTACACTTAATTTTTAAACAAATTAAAGAACCCAAAATACAATGCAATGACCTCTTTAAAGAGCTAAAGGAAGTAACTGTCCATCTTTAATCCTATATCCAACAAAAACCAGCCTTCAAAAGTTTAAAAATTACAAATTAATTTAAATAATTAAAAAGCAGGAAGTTCAATTAACAGATGATATCCAATAATGAGTTATTCAGACAGATAAAAATTGATCCCAGATAGAAACATGTAAATGTAGGCAGAAATGAAGAACAAATGAAATGGTAAATATGTGGATAAAAACAAATGAGAATTGTAAAATACAAGAAAAATGTCTTGCAAGATTTAAAAATGTAGAAAAAAATATATAGAAATAAGCTCACCAACACAAGACAGAAAAGAATGGATTTGAAGTATATTGTATAAGATGTGGTACAGACTAATTTATATTGATCAAAGAATAGGGAAACAATGCTTATCAAGTTCATAGAGAAGAAAATGTAACTCACAATTAATCAAAAAAGAAAGAAAAGGGGGAAAAAAAAGCTAGTGGTAGACTCAAATAGATCAAAACTGCATGGTATTGGCACAAGGATACACCTGCTGACCAATGGAATCGAATTGAGAGTTCTGATATAGACCCTCGCATATACAGTCATCTGATATTCGACAAGGCTACCAAGCCCACTCAGTTGGGAGAGAATGGCCTCTTTAAAAAGTGGTGCTTGGAGAACTGGATATCCATTTCCAAAAGAATGAAAGAGGAATACCATCTCACACCTTATACAAAAATCAACTCAAGATGGATCAAACATCTAAATATAAGAGGCAAAACCATAAAGACCTTGGAAGATAATGTAGGAAAGCATCTACAGGACCTTGTAATAGGAAATGGTTTCATGAACTTCACAGCCAAAGCACAAGCAGCAAGCGAAAAAATAGATAAATGGGATCTCCTCAAAATTAAAAACTTCTGCACCTCAACGGAAGTTATTAAGAAAATAAAAAGGCAGCCTACCCAATGGGAGAAAATATTTGGTAACCATATATCTGATAAGAGCTTAATATTCTGCATATATAAAGAAAACCTACACCTTGAAAATAAAAAGACAAACAATCCATTCAAAAAATGGGCAAGTGACCTGAAAAGACACTTCTCCAAGGAAGAAATACAAATGGCTAAAAATCACATGAAAAAATTCTCGACATCGCTTGCTATCAGGGAAATGCAAATCAAAACTACAATAAGATACCATCTTACACCCATCAGAATGGCAGCTATTAAAAACACAGCAGACTCTAAGTGTTGGAGAGGGTGTGGAGGAATAGGAACCCTCATCCACTGCTGGTGGGATTGTGGAATGGTCCAGCCACTGTGGAGGACAGTTTGGCGGTTCCTCAGAAGACTAAAAATAGATCTTCCATATGATCCAGTGATTCCACTGCTGGGTATATACCCAGAAGAACTGAAAGCAAAGACATGAACAGATATATGAACACCAATGTTCAGAGCGGCATTGTGTACCATTGCCAAAAGTTGGAATCAGCCCCGGTGCCCAACAACAGATGAATGGATAAGCAAAATGTGGCACATACATACAATGGAATATTACTCAGCTGTAAGAAGGAATAAAGTGCTAACACACGGAATAACGTGGATGAATCTTGAAGACCATATGTTGAGTGAAGCAAGCCAGGCATTGAAGGATGAACAGTATATGACCTCACTGATTTGAACTGAGGAAAGAGAGCATTCTCTGAGAACCATTGTCTGAAAGACAGGTTAACAAGGGAGATTAAAAGAAGAGTAGGCGGTGAGCCATCACCCATATGGACATAATCTATGGTAAAAGGATAGAGTATAGTTGCATATTGAAGGATAGGACAGATGGGTAGTGATATTACTGGGTTTGGTGCCACAGGGTTGACAGATTTGTAGATTAGAAAGGGCATATAACTATGAATCTTGTCATTCCATGAGTTAAGACTGCGGAGTGTCATATGCCACAGGGGGATGGGGTGGAAGGAACAGTCAAGATCCAATGGGGTATTTAGTGGTCACGGGAAATGTTTCTCATTGCCTTATAGTAATGGACACAGGACATGGTAAATATCATCAAAAATTATTAAACAGTACAGTCTAAATTGTAAACTATACTGTAAACCATCAACAATGCTTAGTTGCTATACTTTACTATCTGTATAACTGTTATAACAATGCTAACATCCATTAAAAAAAAAGGTTTTAATATGGGGTGGGGAAGGGGGAGGGAGGTTGGATATGTGGGAGTCTTTAGTATTCCATGCGTGACAATGCTGTGACCTAAAACTTCTTTGAAAACTAAATGAAAATTTGGGAGACACTGGGGAATGAGATGGGCAAGGTGTCATGGTACACTGGACATCCGATAATGCAGTGATAAAAAGAAAAAAGAATAATTTTTAAAAAAAGATTTTATTTTATTTTTTTCCCATTTTTTTTTAATGTTCCAATCCGCTAATTATATGTTATTTTTTGTTTAGTTTCTTTTTCTTTTTCTTCTGAGCTTCCTTGTACTTATCTCTTGCATTTAAGCTTATCATTATTATTTCTTTTTCCTATTAATTGTTTTTCGTTGTTATATGAGTTTCATGTTCTGGGAAGGTTTGGATTACAGAAGGGTTACAATGGGGCCTGTAAAAGTTCATTGGTGGGGAGTGTCTGGGATGTGGGATTCATGGGAGTAAGTTCATCTGAATATTCATGAAAGATATATAAAATTGTTCAAATGATCAAGGGATGGGGCATGGTCACAGAGGGTAGACAATCACTCAATAAATGAGGGAATCTGAATTCCCAGCCTGGAGAACTCTGCCACATTCTCCAAGGGAGCAGCAGCAGTCCCCTGAGTGAAGAGGCAGTGTCTGGCAAAAGAGGATGGCCTACTAATTGGTTCTTGTTATTGAGGACTAGCCTTATGAGTCTTTGCTCATGTAATTGAAACTTAACCTACTGTTATGGGGTGCCTAAGGGTTGCCATCTGAGAGCCTCCTTATTGCTCAAATGTGGCCTCTCTCTAAGCCAAACTCATTATAAGAATGTATTACCTCCCCCTCAATGTGGGACATGACTCCTGGGGATGAGCCTCCCTAGCAACGAGGGATTAATACGAAGTGCCAACTGGCAACATGATCGGAAAAAAAGTTGAATAAAAGGGGGAAAGAGTAAAGAGAAATGAATTTATGTGGCTAAGAGTCTTCAATGAGAGTCGGGAGGTCATCCCAAAGGTAATGCTTATGCACACCTCATTAGGATCTCATAGAACACCAAAGTGGATATCACCCCACACAGAGGGGCTCCTGATGGCTCTGGAGACACCCAGGTCCTATATAAGTGGGGATAGCCCCAGAGATTGATGCCTTATTAGTGGGCTCATCTTTGGAATCTGTGCTCCTGACAGTGACAGAGTCAGACTCAAATAAGTCCTCCCTGCCCATGGTCCATCAGTCCCTTCTCTTCAAATCTATATGTGATGCTTGAGTTTTTAGATGTACTTCCAGAGACTGGAGCCTCTGGCCTACCTATATGCCAGTTGTGCCTGCAATCTCGGTGCAGCTGCAACCCCTACCCTATAGCTCAATGGACTCATCCAAGTCACCTGGCAAGGAGACGACTATGGGCAACGGCAATCCCAGGGAATGCAGAGGGCCTGCAGCTGCAGGCAGGATAATCCCATCCACCGTATCCATGGAATATAAACCTTATCTCACTTGGAGGTGGAGTGGACATCACCATCCCTACCCCCTAGGATTGGGGGAAGAGCTATGGACTAGAATGGACTTGGTGGTGTTCTGTCGTATATTGTAATTCAAGCAATGGAAGAAATTGTTACAATGAGGTGGGACAGTGACCACTGGACATTTTTGGGGCAGGGAGGGGAGAGGCAGTTGAAATACAGGGGCTTTTTTTGGGACTTGGGGGTTGTCATGAGTGGCATTGTGGCGACAGATGTAGGCCATTTTACATCAGCATATACCATGCAGAAATATTTGGGAGAGAGGGTGGTCTATGATGTGAAATGCGGTCTATGCTTGGTGGCAAAGCCCCAGGATGTGTATATCCATTTCGGGTGATGTCCCACACTGATGAAGAATATTGGTGTGGGATGTTGTGGGAGGTGTGGGAGGTGGGGGACATGGGAATCCCTGTAATTTAAGTAATCTAAGCACCTTTAAAAATATATATATATAAAATAACATTTATGTAAGAAAATGCACATATATGCATATATATTTATATATCATTTTACAAATATTGGTGTGTACTGTGAAAAATCTTGATTTTTACGAACAATAAAAAAAAATGGAAAAAAAAAAGAAAACAAATAGCAGAAAAGTTAGATTTAAACCAAGTATGTCAACAATTACTTTGATTATAAATAAACTAAATACACTAATGGATAAAGAAAGATTGTAAGACCAGATTAAAACAAAACTCAATTATGTGTTCTTCATAAGAGACACTTGTTAAACATAAACTAGAAAGGTTAAAAGTAAACTTATAGAAAAAATACCATAAAAACTTTAACCATGATAAATATACTTGAAAAAGTAGACTTTTACAGCAAGGAGTAAATGCCAGTTTCCATGGAAAGCCTGCTTTCTGGTGAATATTAGCTTTTGGACAGTTTTGGGAAGTGCTGTTGGGGTCAGCACTGGGAAAAGAAAAGCAGCAGGTATGAGAGAGGAGCAAGATGGGTTAAACTATAGCTACAAGAAGGGCTCAGGCAAGCTAGTAGGAGAAATGAGGCTGAAAAGCCCTGTGAGTTGCTGGCATTTGAGCCAGGAGGAGAGGTCTTTACAAATTGTTCATCAACTAGTCAATGGATGTAGGCCTAGGGAGAGAGTTTGACTTTGGTAGATGTGACTTGATTCACCGGAAGGTTAACAACTGAGCACTATCAGTCATCACACCTTTTAGTAGCTAGGATAAGAAGTCCTTCAGTTCGGAAGAGGACTCTTAGGGGCACAGCACAGAATCAACTACACATCCTTTGTTTTGTAATAGAGTAATGGAAAATGGCAACACTTTATATGCTATTTGTGCCAAGCTATGAATTTTATATGCACGATTCCTCAAAATAAACATATGAGGTGAGTCTTTTTATCAGATTCTTATGGAACAGATTGTGATTGTGAGTGTGTGTGTATGTGAGAGAGAGTGCTTCCACATGTATTTAAATGCCAGGGCCAATTGACATCACTTGATTGAACATCTATAAACAGGTAGGCATTTCATTTGAAGAGTTGTATTTTCCTCTGGTCCCTTGATACACTTTCCTCTGTTTTCTGGAAATTGAAAGGCTTTGACTCTCACTGTCTTCCTCTGACAGAGATGCCACCAGGTATTTATATATCTTAGAGGCTAACACAAAATCAATTGGTGTGATTATGCAATTTAGCTGCATTTGTGGTGCTAATTTATCTACTGGCATCTGTAAATGACTTTATTTTAAAAAATTCAAAGGCTTTGCTGAAAGTCAAATTAGACTTGGTAGCAATACAAAATCATTGTCAACAGGGGAAATCTTTTAAAAAATTGGCAAACAACAAAACATCAAGTGATGCCTGGAAAGACCTAAATTCATTAAGCGCTTGTATTGTTGTTTTAGTTGAGATTTGAGTAAAAGTGTATTCCTGGTGCATTTGCCAAGTTTTTCTACTAGGAGCCAATTTACCTTTCTCCTATTGGATGCTTCTCAGGCACAATAACTGGGACCTGCCATATTAGCAAGTTCTAGATACCAAACTTGAATAAGTGCTGAATGCAGTAGAGGTGAAAAAGATAGAAAAGACATGCCTTTATATTTAGTTTCCAAAATGAAAAAAAAAATACTTTCAAAATTCGGCATGCTGTGAACATCAATAAAAAACAAAAATCATTTTATAAAAAAGGAATGATTATAAAAATTAACATAGAAAGCAACAAACATTTAAAATGCAAGTTTTTGGGCCCCTGACATTGGTTCCAAAAGGGAGCACTCAATGAAGAAGGAATAAAATATAATTTTTGTAAAGTCATGAATAAAAGTATTTTTTTTTAAATCTAATAAATTCTTTCAGGTATAGTTGCAGGTATAACTTCTGTCTCAAGAAGGTCCTGATAAAATGCTAATGTTAATCAGAATTTTAAAGGGCATTTGATCTTACATCCTCATTTTCAATGGTGATTCAAAAAGCTTAGTAGTTGTTTCTCTGGTTCTTGAGATGAAAATCAGCCCAATTAATCAATTAGCCCATGTTCTTTCCTCAGCTGTCGTTTTTTCAGTGATATTTACCAATAGAATTTTTATTGTTGTAACTTTTAACTGAATAATCTTAATTCATTAAACACCGGTCTCCATTTCAAGGCTAGAGGCAGATTTAAAGTCTTAGAATTATAGCAGCCATAAAACTTCAAGAAACTTCACAAATGCAAGTCACTAAGCAAATAAAAAGAATAGGCTTGTGGGCTGGCTTTCATATTGAACATGGTTCATTCTTCAAATACTTTGAAGGGTCAATAAATTGAGGATTTATTGGCTCAGAAATGCTGATTTTTAGTCTTTAAATTAAATCACCACACTAGCTTGAGTTTCAAATCATAGAACAAGCTATGAAACTTGTTCTATCTATGAAACTTGTTTCATAGAACAAATCATAGAAACTCCTACCTGCTATGGCTTCAAGTGAAGGGCAGACATTTCTAAAAATATTGAAGCATATGTGTAGTGTTCTTTATCAATGAAACCAGATGATTTATATTGATTTTATTTCCAAATAATTCAACCTGTTGATATAAGGGGGAAGAAGACACCTGAAAGCTAGGCACTAATTGTCATTTAACAGTGCTCTCCAGATGTCCACAAGTTATTCATCTAAGAAAATTTATCATAACACACATTTAGGTCATAGCAGCAGAAGAGATTATCTAAAATGATGTAGTTGAATTGTCTGTGAATGGTAAATGGGCAAATTGACTTATAGCAATGGTCACTAATGTTGCTGCAACCTTTGCCCCTTTAAGTGTTTTGTACTGTACATTGTATATAACAGTTATAGAATAGGATTGAAATGGAGGATCTAAGTGACACCTGCAAAATGGAATTTAAATTTTATCATCCTTTCCTCCTCCTAGAACGTGGTTAATGAATTGGGAATATGTCATAGTTGATTCAAATTAGGTATCTATAAAAGATTAAAATCCATTCACAAACTGAGACTTTCACTTATTAATATGCTTGAAGATGTCTCACTGATCCAAATTGATTTATCTGACAACCTCATCTATCTAAAATGAAACTGACTATAGAGTAAAGAAAAACAAAGCAAAACATTACTTCAGGCTGATGGAATCAAGGACCACTGCATGTAGGAAATCCAATCTGACAAGGAAATTGAAGTAGGATTTATATATTCAAAGAGAATAACAAGGTATCATAGACCAGAAATTGACTGTAGCACAATTACCCAAAGGGAACTAGTTCAAAATGTTCACTTGATATCAGTCTATTCAACCATTATTTTTCCTGATGTTTGACAGGGCCACTTAAAGACATTTCACTTAAAATTCAATCACCTTTTAATATTTAAATACCTGCTTCAGTCTTCTTTCGGGCCTTTGGTAAAAAGCATTTTGAGAATAATTTTAAATAATTTTTATAGTCACCAGAATTCAACATTTTAATGAGATTGTGCACTGAAGTAGAAGTTGCTTTTATTCCACTTTGATTTGCCCATCCTCACACCAAGAATATTTGTGCCAATTTGTATATTATCATAAATATTTTATTTACTTAAATTTTACTTGTACCTTTTAAACAATTTCAAATAAATGAAAAAAAAACATCATAAGGTGGCTGCTTTTAAGAAAATTAGTCATTTGTCAAATTGGTCATTTGGTAAAAACGATGTAAGTGAAAGTTTAAGATCAGTTAAATAATTAAAATTTGATTAAATTTAAATGTCAATTTTAGAACTCCCAAGTATATGTAAAAACACTTAAAGAAAATTGAACTTGTACTAGCTAGTCATTTTTGCATGTGGTTTTAGGTGAACTGATTTTGGAACCAGTGGAATCAACATAATGAAAGGTTTTATTCCTTTTGGGGTTTTTTGGGGATGGTGTTTACCCATTTTTTAAAATTTCTTGTGTTTGTAACATATGTACATTTCATACTTCTCCTTTAAACCACTTTCAAATGTACACTCAGTGTTAATTACTTTCACAATGTTGTCTACCATTGCTATCATCCATTACCAAAACTTTTTCATCATTCCAAATAGAAACTCTGTATTCAATAAGCAATAATTTTCGATCTCTCTCACTCTCACTTTCTTTCTCTGTGCATTTGCATATTAATGGGATCATACAATATTTGTGGTTTTTTGGGGGGTCCAGCTTATTTTACTCAAGGTTTATCCATGTTGTTACATACATCAAGGTTTATCCATGTTGTTGCATATATCAGAACCTCATTTCTTTGTATGGCTAATAATATTCCATTGTATGTATATACCATATGTTGTTTATCCATTCATCTGTTAATGGACATGGGTTTCTCCCACCTTTTGGATATTGTAATCCTGCTGTGAACATTAGTGCACAAATATCTGTTTGAGTCCCTGTTTTCAATTCTTTTCGGCATATACCTAGAAGTAGTATTGCCAGCTCAAATGGTCATTCTACGTTTAACTTTTTGAGGAACCACCAAAGTGTTTTGTACAGCCATTCAACCATTTTACATTCCTATCAACAAAGCACTTGATTTCCAATTTCTCTGCATCTACGCCAACCTGTATTTTTCTTTTTTTTTTTTCTTTCTTTTTAAGTAATAGCCATCCTAGTAGATGAGATGTGATATCTCATTGTGGTTTTGATTTGCATTTCCCTGATAATTGAGCATTTTTTCATGTGCTCATTGGCCATCTGTATATCTTCTTTGGAGAAATGTTTATGCAAATTCTTTGCTCATTTTTAAATTAAGTTGTCTTTTTGCTATTGTTATAACAGTTCCTTATGTATTCTGGATACTCAGCCCTTATCAGGTATATGATATATTTTTTCCCATTCTGTAGATTGTCTTTTCACATTCCTGATAATGTCTGTTGATGTAGAAAAGTTTTTATTTATTTTACATTTTGATGAACTGGATTTTGCCTATTTTTCCCTTTATTGTTTGTATTTTTGGTGTCATATCTAAGAAATCACTTTCAAATATAAGCTCATGAACGTTTCCCCTATGCTTTATTATAGGAGTTTATGGGTTAACTACTCTGTTTAGGTCTTTGGTCAATTCTGAGTTTATTTTTTAATATGGTATGATGTAGGGGGTGAGGTAAGCGGTAGCATTTCCTTTTATATGAATGAAGGCAACAAATCATATTAATTATAGATATATTTATGAAATTGCTATCAAGAGGAATTTCTAATACTTTTATATCATATTGCAGTTGTTGCAACTCTCTTGAAGATCCTACTCTGAAGTTTCCCATGTGATCATAGCTTTCATGTCATGTGACATAGCTGATCAGCCTGAGCAAGTCTGCCTAGTCATTGTTCAGCCACCAAACTTAAACTCAAATTTTCTTATACTACTTTCCAATGTCATTTTTTTTTCAATGTATAGGAAAAAATTATTGAATCATGGATTCTTTTTTAATTATTGTGTAACATATATAACATTTGCCATTTTAACCATTTGTAAGTGTATGATTCAGTGGCATTAATTATTTTTACAGTGTTGTACTGCCATCACCACCTTTCCTTAATTAAAATGTTTTCATCATCCAAATCAGAAATTCTTTACCCATGAAGCAATGACTCCCCATACCTCTTTCCCTCCTAATCTACTTTCTTTCTTTGTGAATTTGCTTATTCTATATATTTCATATAACTGGAATTATATAATCTTTGAGTGTCTCACTTATTTCACTTAACATAATGTTTTCAATGTTACCCACATTATATCATTTCTCAGAAGTTCATTCCTTTTGATGGCTGAATCATATTCCTTTGTATGGGTTTACCACACTTTTTCCATTCCTCTGTTGGTGGACATTTGGGTTGTTTCCACATTTTGGCTATTGTGAACAATGCTGCTGTGATCATTGGGGTCTAAGTATCTGTTTGAGTCCCTGCTTTCACTTCTTTGGGATATATATCTAAGAGTGGCATTGCCGATCATACAGTAATTCTACATTTTAACTTTTTGAAGAATCACCAGACTTTTCCGCAGCTGCACTATTTTACATTCCCACCAGCAATGAACAAGAGTTCTAATTTCTCTATATCCTTTCAAACGTGTTATTTTCTGGGGGGTTTCCAATGCTTTTTCACATCAATTATTTTTGACCAATATGTTGAAGAAGGTGAGTCAAAAACTACCTATAGTATAATATTCAAATTCAAGCTAAATGGAGATTTGACTTTGCCAATATTTTGAATATATATTAGTTTGTATAAAAGATTATAACCATATAACATTTTAAAAATATTTTGATAACTGCATTCAAATATTATAAATTTTATTTGCTATCAGATATATAGTATTTTATGTAATTTAAAGAATTATCTGGGAATGGGTTCATAGTTTTCATGTGACTGCCAGATTACTGTTACATGTATTTGGAATAGGCAAAGCTTCATGATGTGAAATGTGAATGCCACTTTTTTTCTGAAAATGTGCTAAATTCTACAGGAATGTTGTGAAAATAAAAATAGCCGAAGGCTTCAGAAAGGTAGCACGTTTTGGCTTCCCCTATTGGGAATTTAGCAAAATTAATGTGTGATTGAATTGGAAGGACACTAGTCTCTAAGTTTGGGTTTAGTCTCAACTCTGTGGCTTTGGGCAACTCAACGTTTCTAGACCTCTTTTCTACTTCAAAATTTAGGATTTAAATTTGATAATACCTGACACTTTTGTAAAATGTGATTACATTTCTATTTTCTAGTCTAACATTGAGCTAAAAGGAAATGGAAAGTTCAGACAAAGATGGGGTAAGGTTGACTCCTGTTACAGAAATGAATTTACTGAAGGCAGGCAAACCAATGAGGATACCTAAATATGAAGTAATAAGGTAAATATTTTAAAAAGTTTTGAGAAAGAACCAATGTATAATATAACAGTTTCCCCCGTGAACATTACTTTCTTTTATAACTGTATACTTCAGATTCCTATTAGTGCTGGTTTTTTAAGAAAAGAAACTATTCTCTCTGGCTAGTTGAACTTTAACCAACATGTTTGAGGCTTAATTAACTGACCTGCATCTTCTTGCATTTTACTATGCTTCCCAAATTATACTTGTGATTATACTGCATGATTTAGCCAATCTGCATACATTGGCAATGCTATATCTGAGCTGTTAAGAGTGTTTTTATTTGATTCAAGAAAACAGAGCAAGGTCTTTCTTAAGGCATTCTATAACAGGTATTAATTGTTCTACCACAAAAATGCTAACTTAATTTGTAAAAATGTTGCTCAATCATAAGTATTTTTAGCTTTTGGAACTTATATTCAGTATAGATATCTTCTGACTCAATTTTATTTGCAAATTGCTACTATTTGTCTAGCTTCTTTGTGAGATTTTACTTGGTTTGTCATTTAGCTCTCTTGAGAGTGTGCTCTGGTATAAAATGATACATGACTGTTTAAATTGTATTTGTGCAAATACCAGTATCACATTCAGATCTTCTGGTACAGTGACACTTATCAAACATCTCTTGGAGAAGGCAGAAATGAAGCTCTCAAGATAGTGCTAGTATTCATGAATAGTTTATAAGGTATATGCCTAATGGATAACATCCTGCTTCAGTCCAAGCGGTAGTATGTTTCCCTGCCCCCTCCATCCCTTTCCTTTCTTTAGGAGAAAAGAGGTAATTAACTAACAGTATAGTCATCTAATTTACAAATCTTCCCCTTAGTAGCCAAATGTTCAGGAGAAAAATGAGGTTTTTAGTATCGCAATATTCTCAACTATTTGAAGAGTCTGAATAACTAAAGGAAGAATTGTTTTGTAACCTTTTAATTATATTTGGATGAGCATGGATGCAAATGATGTTTTCATTCAACTCAACTCCTAATCCAAGATTTTGCTTTTGTTTTTTCAAGGCATGTCTGAAGACCAGATGCTCTGAGCTTAAGAATTGGGGATAAAAAGCATACCCTTATATTATAAAAGACTCAGGGGACATATATGTCTCTGAAGGTTCCTTGTGGACTTGAGCAGTAGACCTGTTGGTAACTACACCACTCATTTTTAAAATATTCTTTCATTCATCTTATGAACGGTTACTGAGCATTTATTATGACAGGTCCTTTGACTATAACAGTAAATTGGACAAATGAAGTATTTATCTTTGAGCTTTTATTCTAGGAAGTGGTGCAAACAGGTATAGAAGCAATTGCATTACAAATTTACAGGAGAGGATGCCATGTAAATAAAAACCTAAAGGATGTTAATGAGAAGTCTGACAGAATGAGAAGACTGAGGCCTAGGGCTGAATTTTAGAGAAAAGCAGCATCTTACAGGCAGGCAATTGAAGAAAGGTCTCCAAAGATGACTAAGAACAGTGGCCTTAAGGATTGGATTATCCAATGAATTCGACAATATTTTTTTCATTGTGCCATTTGTGAGAGACCTTTGAGTAGAACACTGGTAAAAGAAGCCTGATTGCAGTGGCCAAGGAGAGGAGATGCAGATATGGAAAATGTGGAGTCACCTCTTTCAGATAAATTTGTCCATGAATTAGAGCAAAGACATAGGGAGAGCTCACATAGTTGTGTGAGATTATAAAAATAAACACAAATTCTCCCATCTGTGCATGCATGCCCCTTTGCTCTGTGACTGTGCATCTCCTCCCATGAAGAAGTACAGTCAATTTCCTTATCTGGACTTGGAGTAGGCAAGGACTGACTGGCTTTCTTTCTTTTTTTCTTTTTTTTAAAAAATCAATTTTATTGATACATATTAATAAAGCATAAATCCATTCAAAGTGTACAATCAATGGTATTCGGTATAATCACATATTTGTGCATTCATCACCTCAATCGTTATTAGAACTCTTTAATTATTCCACTAATAATAATAAACAAATAGTAAACAAGAAAACCTCATTACCTCTCAATCTCTCTATGCTTTCCCCGCTGTATGTAGCTGCTACTCTTTTTTCTTCTCTCTAGTATATTTATATTTTGCAAAAGCTATCTTATATATGCAATATCACCCATATTTGTATTTTGCATGAGGTTTTACTGTCATATACAGTACCATGTTAGTTTTCAACTTTCTTTTTAGTAATATATTTGGCCTTAGACTTTCACTTTCAACCACTGTCATACCCATACAATAGCACTGCTAGGTACAAACACCATGATATGGTTTTACCATTTCTATTCATTTCTAAAAGTTACAAATAACCTCTTTACTAATTCTGCACAGATTAAACTTTAGCTTTCCATTCTCTACCCTTCTTCTATTGTCTGGTTACCTATATTCTAATTATTAACTCCATGATTCTACATAATATATTTAGTTCAGAATAGCACAATCATACAATATTTGTCCTTTTGTGGCTGGCTTGCTTCACTCAACATAATGTCCTCCAGGTTCATCCATGTTGTCATATGCTTCACGACTTCATTTCTTTTTACCGCTGCATAATGCACAATTATGTGTATATCCCACAATTTCTTTATCTGTTCATCAGTTGATGGACATCTGGGTCCAATTTTTGGCATTCATGAATAATGCCACTATGAAAATCAGTGTGCATATGTCTGTTGTCTCTGCTCTCAGTTCTTCTGGATATATACCTAGTAATGGTATTGCCATGTTGCAAGTGACTTTCTTTAACCAAGGGGTATTATTTATTCTTCTCCTTAAATTTGGGATTGATATATGACTGGCTTTGGCCACTGGAACATTAGCAAACAGGAAGCAATCAGAAGTTGGAAAAGTACCTGCACCTTGAGCCTGCCCTCTGTGACTTCTCTTCGGAACCCTAAGACCACCAAATGAGGAAGTTTAGGCAAGACTTCTGGAAGATTAGAGAACAGACATGACTTATCCAACTGAATCATCCAGCCATGAGACCACTCTCCCTGAAAACTGCCAGAAAATTAAGGGTAGATCCCAAGACCATCCAGCCACAGATAATCCAGAACCCCCCAGCCAATCTGTAGAACTCTGAAAACAATATTGCTTGTTCTTTAAGTCACTAATTAGGTAGTTTGGGGGTTGTTGATTATACAGCAAAAGCTAACTGATAGAAGGATAGTGGGATCTATTACAGGGTTTTTTGTGTGTGCTGATATTTTAGTGGTATTGATTAATATTTAATATGGGAGAAATAGTAATAGATTTACGTGCTAATGAATAGAAATCAGTATAGATGGCAGTGTCTAATTCCAGGAAATTAGGATCTAGTATAGGAGGAAGGAAAGAGGAAGAGTTTGGTGTCAGGAAATCAAGGGATTTATTATTGGCTACCTTTCCATGTTCACATAAGGTAGGATGGATGAAAAGAAGATGATTTAGTGTTTTGAGAAGATTAGAGAAACTTTTAAATACTGCTATGGAAATGAGAGGCAGAGGCTGAACAAAGAATTACATTAAAAATGAAAGTTGATTTTGGAAATGTGAAAAGACACGATAGCTGAAAGTTTGTTTCGCTATGGTATTTCTTATTGCATAAAGGAAAATCAAATGTATTAGTCATGAATAAAATATACACTAAGCTATATTCTCCCCATTTGTAAGGCTTATAGAGATAAGATGGATCCCTTTGAGGGTTTGAACAAGAGTTGCTCTCACATTGCTTGGTTGAACAGCCTCTGAAGACACTGCTCTCTAGACTTAATTCCTAACTTACACTCCAAAACCCAAAAGGGAATGTTTATTAATTCACATCTAGACAGAGAAACTAAGTTCGTAATAATCATGCTAAAGTTTTAAATTGTCAGAGATTTATCCCTAAAGCTCTGATATAGGCTCTTTGTGGGAAACAGTGGTATATGCAATTGATCTTTGGTTTTGTGTTGATGCAAGAGAGGAGGATAATCAAGAATAGTAATAACAGAAACTATCATTTAAGAAACTAGATATTCTCAGTGTCTGCATTTTCTTCCTAGAGCTACTGTAACAAATTACCACAAACTGGATGGCTTAAAACAACAGAAAAGTATTCTTCCTGGTTATGGAGGCCAGACCTATGAAATCAAAGTGTTGGCAGGATTAGTTCCTTATGGAGGCTCTGAGGGAGAAACCGTCCCATCCCTCTCTCCTAGCTTCTGGTGATTGCCCCAGTCTTTCGCATTCCTTAGCTTGTTGATGTATTATTCCAATCTCTGCCTCTGTCTTCACAAAGTTATCATCTCTGTGTCTCCGTATGTCCTTTTCTGTCTAAGGACACTCTCATTAGATTTAGGGCTCACCCTAATCCACTATGATTTCATCTTGATCCTTACCTTAGTTACATTTACAAAGATCCTATTTCCAAATAAAGTCACATTCTGAGGTTCTCAGTAGGTATGAATTTTGGGGGAGACACTAGTCAACGCACTAAAGTAGCACTGATATGTTTTATAAATACATACATGTATAAGCATACACATATATAGGTATATTCATATTTATATACATGCATATATACATACACATACTATTCAATTCTCACAATGCTGAAACAAAAATGTCAAATATAAGCTCTTATCATTACTATTTTTTATATGTAAATACTTTGAGGAACAGAGAGATTAAGTAACTTGTTCAAGGTCTATTAGCAAGTGGCATAGTCAGAAGGCAAACGAAGATAGACTGGATCTAAGGTCTCTGCTTTTAAATACTAGGCTATTTTGCTTTTGTAAGGTTCAGTGTCATGTTCATCATGTGAAAATAACACATTCGTAAAAGACATGCAGACAAATTGTCAGTGCTATTTGACAAACTTTGTTACCAAACTTGAGAACAATTGTATTTGCCAAGCAGAAACTATTTTGAACAAAAGCAAGGACTTCAGTACATGAATAAAATTTTTAATGATATCACCAATAAGAGACTTATAGTCTGAATCCTTACATAATTCGAAATAGAGAAAATTATCTCACTATTTTGGTTTTCAAACTCTAAGTAAATATTGTGGGGATATAGAAAACATTATTCACTTGCACTTAATTTATGGCATGGTTATATAAATTGATACATGTATTTGACAAAAGAGAAATGCCTGAACGTCATTGTGGTATATAGAGATGATAAATCCAAAATATACTAATTTTTATTTAACAACACTTATTCTACTAAAATCAGTAATTGAATATATTCAAATCCACAATGACAGAACCTCAAACAATTTATACTTATTTAGACATACACATTCCTGAAGATATTGAAAGCCTAGAAAAATACAATCACAAAACTCTGGTGTGTGAAACAGTCTGGCACACTTAAGCAATGGTACCTGAAAGGCAAGATAAGCTATAACGATAAATTTTTTTTCTTTTATCATCCAGAATTTCTGATTGTCATTAAGATGAAGCTCATTAGCAATAGAACAATCAGAATAAGTTTATGGACCTCAAAATATTGTCAGCTGGATTCTAGTGAATATTTAAAAATGGTGCAATTGTACCTTAATATGTAAAATGTAAAAAGGAGCCTCTTTGATTCCTTTTCTGTAAGTATAATTGCAAAATATTTGTATAAAGCAGAAGTTAATATTTTCATTTTGAAAAGTTACATAAGAATAGTCAATTTGTTTAAATGAAATAGTCTGTTTAAATAAAGAACAGAGTTTAAGCTCAAGTTAAGAATAGTCAACATGAACAATGAAAGTGTACTATACATTTAACAATATAACACTAAGTAGTGTTCATATTTGTTGAAGTGTGTTTGAACCTATCTCATAAAATATAAATAAAATATAAAATACATTTGAAATCCTTTGAAATAAATATATTAGGTATTGGCTGAATTCAGTGGTACTCTAGTGGCTTATTTCAATGCCTCTTGGTAAAACAACACTGGAATGACTTGGTGACATTCCCAGGCAACTTTTATTTTTTGTTAAATTTCATTATAGCTGATAAAAGGCATTAATTTCAGAAGTCTGAGGGAGGCAGTAATTAAGAGTATTCCGGTGTCTGTGATAGCTTCCCACTTTTCGTGTTTTTGTTCTGTAGTTCCATAGACATATGCTAATACTTCTGTCACTCTTCTCCATGCAATTATCAACTTTGCCAGTGAAAACACACTCCAGATCATTTAATCTTTCCATCAGCAAGGAAGTCCTTGTCCCTGACATCCACTGCTAATCACTTTGCAACAGTAAGGCAATGTTGAAAGGGGGATTTTGATAATAGTATTATCCATATTTCCTTACAATCTCTTCATGAAATAAGAGCACTTATATGTTCTTATTAAAGTGCTGAGCAGTCGTGTCTCTATTTGGTTCAAACATTTTTACCCAAAACTTTGAGGAAAAGGTTAGGCAAGGTTTTATAGTTACTTTGAAATTTGGCACATAACTACTATTCATTCATTATGAATGATTCTGCTAATGAGCAGGCTGTCCACTATCAAATGAGTAATTGCTTCTTCCTTTAACTTTTTTTTTTTTGCTACACAATGAAATATAAAATACCTGAAGAAGCGATTGCCTAAGGGATATGAAATGTATCCAAAATAATTTAGGTTAAGCTGAGCCCAAAATTGCATTCCCATCTAAGTTCTTTCAACTTCCATTACCTGTCTTTTGCTCAGTTTGGACAATTTGCCATTTCCTGAATATGTCCTGCACTTTATGGCCTCAGTATATATACAGTTGCCATTCTCTCTGCTAAAATATCCATTTGTCAAAAATCTAGGCTTTCATTGTACCCCAGGTAGAATGTGACTTCCATGATATCATCTCAAAAATCATAATGAAAATATTTTTTTCTATCTCCTATAGCGTCTTTATATCTTTCTAATCATATTCCACACATGATATTAAATCTTTTATAAATACCATTGCTACAACTATTTATTTGGTCAGTTCTTTGAGGGCAAATACCATAAATCATCTTTGTACCTTTGTAGTCCTAGCACACAGTTTATGATGTTTACTAAATTACCAATAAGCCTTATCCAATAAACTATGTAAAATTTATATAAAGAGAACTTGTTTTACATTTACAATAGTTTCTGTATATTTTGATCATAGTACATACATGCAAAAAAGCAGGCCCTATCTACCCATGGCTAATTAAATAGACCCTGAACAAGCAAAAAATAGCTCATACCACTCATAAATGATAGTACTCTGGATCAAAAACATCTGTCTATGAGTCTCTGTTATAAAGTTTTGGTAGATTGATTGCCATTGGTGGTAATTAATGGCCTCCCTGTAACCATGCTCTTTGTAATTTATTTTTCACAATCTGCCATCAAGAGATGGAGTCTATTTTCTTACTCCTTCAATATGGGTTGGCCTTGTGACTTGCTTTGTCCAAGAGAATGTACTGGAAGTCTCCTAAGTCTCAGGAGACCTTATACACTTATTCACACAGTCTTGGACTGTTCTTTTTGCCATGAGAACAAGCCCAAGATACCCTGCTGTATGTGAAAGACCACATGGAAGAAAGGCAACTTGTCTTAGCGAAGACACCCTGAGCCAGCCCAAGGCAACTCGACTGCTGACCACAGCTACATAAGTTAGCCCAGCCAAGATCAGCAGAGCTCAGCATAGATCAGCCAAACAACCCATGTGAATTGCAGACAAATGAGAAAGAAAATATTTGTGATGGTTTGTTTTGCAGCAGTAGCTAACCATAAAGAGGTTGACCACATTTATAAACTTTTTTCTATCTGAGTCAGTTTATATTTCTTCTGTCTTGCTATTTGCCGCAGTTTATCCCCATGATTATTCCCTCAACATCAGCTTTTAGAGTTCAAGATATTTCTACTGGAGCCAGTGATTACTCAGAGCTAACACTGTAGGTCTCTCTGATAGCAGAGAGCTACCTCATCTCACAGTGGTCTTCCAGCATGTTATGCCAGTGATGTTAGAGATCCTCAGTGTGCTAAGTATTTCATTAGCAGTTTTCAAGAAAAAGTTCCTCAAGTGACTCCACATATTTGAGTGCCTATTATGGATCAGAAACTCTTCTAGCTGCTGATGTTTATACATGGTGGAAAAGGCATGTTTCGTTTTTAACATTCCTTTTCAGTATTACTGGCTTCCTCCAGAATGTTCTGCAAGAAATTTCTCCTCAACCTTGTATGTCCCTGGGACATCATAGAGGCAGAGCTATGGCACTAAATATAAGTTTCTGGCATAAATGTTTGAGTTAATAAAATAATTCAGTCCTAGAATTGCCTGAGTTAAAATTATAGCTCTTTGACATGCTAACTTTGTTCTATCCTTCTGTTTCTTTATATATAAAATGGAGAAACTACCTTTCTCATTAGGAAGCATAAACTGTATTATGAATGTAGAGTACCTAGCACAGAGCATAGCAAGTAGTAAACATCTAATTTACATTAGCTATTTTTATTATTTTACTATTATTTCTGAAATCTGTCCACTGATGTAGAAATGATACTAAGCAGTCCAAATGATTGGCTTTTCTAGGGTATATAAAGTAATTCACTTACTTTTTAATGAATACATATAAAATCACAAAAGTTTATTGCAACATGAATGCTTTCAATAAATATTTTTCTGCCTGATAGAAATATATAAATAACATTTCCCTATATACCTTGTTTAATAGATTTTGCTAAATTTTGTAAGAGCATTAGGAAAATCTACAACTGGTTCTCCCTTAATATTTTTATGTTTTTTCCTTCTGTAAACTAAAAACTTGACCTTTTAATCTTAACTTTGTACAGCCTTTTAGTGGGGAGTCAGTATGTGAGGTGTTATATTAGGACAAGTTATCATTTTCAATTTGGGATGATGCACATTATTAATGTTCTAGGATGAATGCAAGAGTATGTTCCACATTATATGCACAATTTGAATACTTCAGATTTCAGAAGGGAATCAAATTATTCTGCTGAAAGGACAGCTTCACCCTTCCTCTGCCAAGGCAATATTGGCATTATGTAATCAGTCCTTGACTCCAGTAAAAGCTTTTACTTTTAGTGTAAAAGATTAAACTAACAAAGCTTTTATTTGACACTTCCTTTACAGGAATTTATATTCACTTGCAGAAACTCCATTGATCCTCTTTTGACTTCTCATCTACAAAAGTAAATTTAATAGTTAAGGCTGTTCATTGAAATTCTGTAAAAAAAAATTTCCTTAACAATATAACACTATCCTTTTTATTACTAAAATGTATGCATTGGATTCTGTACATGATTTATGAATAAAAAATTTACGTGAATAATATGGTAGTGACATTATTAGGACTTACTATAACAAAAACATATTTCATATTTAATAGAATTTGATTCTCAATGTTTGGGAAGTATATTTGAATTCAATCCTCTGCATCTATGAATAGAATGGCACTGAAACAATCGCATAAAAAAGATGTTCTCTCTTAATCTCTATACCAAAAATATTTCTAATTTTATTGTTGTTTCAAGTAACATGGGAAAAGCGGACTTCCATGGGAACAAAAATGTTAATAACATGGCATTGCATGGTATACACATTTCAAAGAAAAGGTCACTGCCTAAAGCCTAGTCATCTTGAATTTCATCAAATATTGGAAAAAGTGAATATCTAAATTTTAGTCCATTAAGTCCACTGGGAACCCAGAACCTATGTATATGAGACCAGGGCAGACGTTTGTTGATTTAGAATGAATAATGCATAGTGAAAGCAAGGTGCTTGAATTTTCTCACTGGCACTTACTTCTGGTTGAACAGTATATAAGCAAACAGAGTTGCTAGCTATTGAGATTTTTCTGTTTGTAGACTACCTTCAAATAGATTTTTGACATCAAGAGCATGGGATATTTTAGTCATGGTGTTTCAGCATGCTCTTTTTTTTCTTTTATATATGAATAATAAATTATGTTTAGCATTGTTGGCCAGTGGATGATAGACCAAATGCAGTGACACAAAACTCAAGGGTTATCTGCCCTATCAACAGCATGCAGCCTCAAACTGTGAGTTAAAGTAGCACGAGATATATGATCAAGCAATGAAGCCCAAGTTTCATGATCTGATGCTACATTATAATGAAAAATATAAGCAATTGTTGAATTCATTTAATGAAACCCAGAAAACCTAGATTTTTGACAGTATGCACACCGGAAAGTAAATATTAATATTATATACTTACATTAAACTCATGCCTTAATTAAAGATTACCTATATTGCATACTAGTTTTCTTTAGTGTAAATAGATTAAGAGACAAATGGAGACTCTAGAAATAGAGAATTATTTATAGTTTAGTTATTCCTAAACTAAACACATTTAGGTGATAAAGCATAAAAAAAGGCTTTTGTTGAAATGTATTTTAAAAAGTGGGCAATCATCTCTTGATTTTGCCAAATTTTGTTAATTTATAATTTAATTACTTATATCTTTCTGCATGTAAAGAATAAACTACAGTTGAAATAAAAAAACAGCCAGTGACAATAAAGTATGAGAGAATTTTCCTGTTTTGAATAATAGATAACACTTACCTAGTATTCACTATGTGACAAGCACTGATTTAACCACCCTCATATCACACCCATGAAGTACATACTATTAAATCCCTGTTTTAAAGATCAGAAAATTGAGATAAATGATGGTTAAGTAAATCAACAAGGTTGAAAAACAAGAATTCAGGCTCATGTGGTCTGGTTCCAGAGTTCATGCTCTTAGCCATTACAATTTATTGCTTTAATGTTGCAGGTTCAACTCTGTCACTTTTCTCCCATGCTAGACTCAACAATGATGGAATGCATAGAGAGGAAAAAGGGGGAAAGCTTTTACACAGACAAGCTTGAAAGCAACATGGAGAAGAAATCAGAATCATGCAAACAATAATTGTAATTTTTCAGAAGGCAATTGTCTGAACATCAATATTAACCATTAAGCCAAATGATTATATTTTTTGCCAACTTCCATATTCTTTGTAGATGGGAGTTTTATTGTTTTCTGATAATCTGAATAGTCTGCTGATCTTTGATCCACTATCAGCAGGAATTGAAAACAAAATGCTTTAAGTTTGGAGGGATTAATTTCCTAGATAATTTACAGAATCCAGTGAGTTTTCAAATGAATGGGAGAAGTAATTTATTCAGAGAAAAATGGTGACTCAAGGCGTATTTATTGAACAAGAAAGTACACAAGCAATTGATTAGTCTCATTGTGAATTAGGCATTTATTGGAGAGAAAGAGAAATTGAATCAGAAAATTCTTCTTCATTATTCATTCATTTATCCATTTATGAAATATATTAAAAACCTACTTACTGCATTCAGACATTGTGCTGAGCATTGGGAATACAGAGGTGAACCAGAGAGGTGCAGTCCCTATTTTCAGGGTACTGATGATGTAACATAGGAGAAATGGTTAGATAATACAATAAAGACCTGGTCTAGGAAGATGGCTTAAATGGAGGTTCAGATATGAAAATGTTTAAGGAAAAAATGGGAAGACTTGAGAACTGAGTGTGAAAGGAAAGAGTAACAGAGGAATAAAACTGATCAAAATTAGGGAAATTTGAATTAGGATTCTGAGTTCTCCACAACCTTCCCAACACTTGCAATTATGTTTTTTAATTATAGCCATCCTAGTGTCTGTGATATGGTATATCTTTGTGGTTTTGATTTGCATTCCCTGATAACTAATAATGTCATGCATCTTCTCATGTGCTGAAAAGCAATTTGTATATCTTCTTTGGAGGTATGTCTGTTCAGATCTTTTGCCCATTTTTAGATAGCAAAAATTATCTTTTAATTATTGAGTTGTAAGAGTTCTATATATATTGTAGATAACAGTCCCTTGTCAGATATGTGATTTGAAAATATTTTCTTACATTCTGTGGGCTGTCTTTTCATTTTATGATAGTCTCCTTTATAAACTTAAAAGTTTTTAATTTTGAGGAATATAAATTTATCTGTTTTTTTTTTTTCTTTTGTTGATTATACTTTTGAGGTCATGTATAAGAACCTATTACCAAACTCGAGGCTATTCGGATTTAGCCCTATGTATTCTGCTAAGAGTTTTCTAGTTAATTCTTTCATTAAGGTCTTTGGTCCATTTTGAGTTAATGCTTACATATGGTGTGAAGTATGGGTGAAAGTTCAGTTTTTGTGTGTGTTTTTTTTCATGTGGTTATCCAGTTTTCCCAGCACTATTTGTTAAAGACTATTTTTTTCTCTATTAAATGGTCTTGGCTCTCTTGTCAAAAATCAGTTGATCAGAGATACATTAGTCTATTTCTTGATCTCATTTCTCTTTCATTGATCTTTACGTCTTATCTTTCTCCCAATGGCCTGCTATCTTGTTTAGTGTTGTTTTGTGGTAAAATTTGAAATGAGATGTGTGAGTCCTCCAACTTTGCTGTTCATTTTCATGATTGTTTTGGTTATTCTGGGTCCCTTGCAATTTCATATGAATTTTAGAATCAGCTTGGCAATTCAGAGTATAAGTTTTGCACTTATTTCGCTAAATGTATTCCTAAATATGTTTGTATATCAAAGAACATATATTTGTATATTGATTTTTTTCTTGTATATTGCTCTTGTATCCTGTAACTTTGCTAACCTAACTTGTTAGTTCTAAGAGTATTTTTAGTGAATCTCTTAAGGTTTTCTCTATATAAGATCATGCCATCTGTGAATAAAAATCATTCTGCTTCTTCCTTTCCAAACTGGATGCCTTTTATTTCTTTTTTTTTTCTGCCTAATTTCTAGAACCAATAATGTTGAATTAGTGACGAAAGTGGACATCCTTATCTTGTCCCTGATTGTGACAGGAAAACATCAGTTTTCACTGTTAAGTATGATGTTAGCTATAAGTTTTAATATCTCTCATGGTTAGTCCATTAATATGCTGCTTTTCTCCAAGTGTCTTATTTCACTATAAAAAGAGAACGTAATTCAAAGACCTCTGCTACCAGATATCAAGACTTCTTAGAATGCTATATGGTGTGGTAAAAAGTTTAGACAAGTTGACCAATAAAAAATAGATAACCCAGAAATAGACTTAACATATACAGTCAATTGATATACAGTGAAATTAGTATTGTAATTCAGTGAGAAATAGATATTGCTATAATTGAATACCCATTTAAAAAATAAATCTTGAACCTACTATACACAATCAAAACAATTAGATCATATATAAAAATGTGAAAGGTAAAACGAAAATGAAGTTTTCAGGAAAAAAAGGATAAGTTCATAAAAATGATTAGGCAAATATTTCCTCATCCGAAAATAATCATAAAAGAAAAGAATGATGGATTGTACTTGTATTCTTCAAAAGGCAACATTAAGGGAGTAACATACAATACACAGTGAAGGACATGTTACCTGTATCAATATTAAACTAATTTCATAAAATGTATTGTGAATGGTTTTTTTTTATATTTTCTGAAAGAAATAGTGAAAGAAATATTGTAATTTTTTTTCCTACCATATTTGAGTGATGCTGGGAATTGGTGCTTACGTCTAAGATTTTTAACTACTGATTCTTACCTTAAATAATTTTAGAATTGTTCAATTTTATGTTGTCTTGAGTTATTTTTAAAAAGCTGTACTTTCCTAGGAATTAATTCAAATAAGTGCATTTTAAAATATCACCCATGACATTTTCATAATATTCCTCTACCATAATCTTTATAATATCCATAATACTTTTACTTATGCTGCCTCTTTCGTTAACATTCATTTATACCTTCTCCATTGTTTTGTTCATTCCTTTAATAAGTTGGTCTACTTTTTAAAGCATTTTCAGAGGACTAAGGTTGCCTTTGTTATTAGCCTTTATATATTGATTTTCCACTTTATTAGTCACCACTCATCTCTGTGTTTTCCTCCATCTACATTTTTAAGGTACATAGGGTTTATTCTCTTATTCTTTCTCTGTATTATAAATTGGATTGTTAGCTATTTCTTTCCCTCTACCTAGCATTCTAACATTTGATATGTAGGAATTTTTTAGCTTTCCTTTCTATATTATTCCATATCTTGCATTTTATTTTTTCTTTGATCCATAAGTTAACTTTAATTTCCAAAAGAATAAATATTTTATTTTTATTATTGATTTCTAACTGCCTTGAATTATTGTCAGGGAATATGCTCTGACATAATTAAATAACCATTTGTAATTCTTATTGCTGGCTGTATGACCTAACACATTTATTTTTATAACTGTTTCTCATAAGCTTGAAAATAATATGTGGTTTTCCAATTGTGTGATAAATTGCTCATTCTCCATATATGTTCATCATATCAAGAAGAAAAATTGTTATGGTACTGTTTAAATTAAAATTACCTTGAAATTTTTGGAATACAAGGATAATGTGTGTTAATGCTAAAAAGTCAAATGAGCACCAATTGATTATTAGAGAGACTTGGGGAATATTTACTCCACCAAGTCCAAAGACATCAGAGACATAATGCATTGCTGTGAACATCAAGTTTATTGCTGGTTCATCCTTTCCTTGTGTGTAAAACTGTTTTCTTTTTTTTTCGTTTTTCTTTTTTGTGGGGAATTTTCCTTTCAGGTTTCCAATATTAGGTATGTATACAATCATGAATCAAATACTTAATGACATCAATATTCAGCAAATAAGCTAAGGGCAAAAACTATTCTCAGTAACTCATATCACCTAGGATTCCTGCTTTCCCATCATTGTTTTTTGCAGATTCTAAAATATGTTAAGTCCATGCCTTATTCAAAATAATGTTTAAAACATAATTTTATCTGACATGTGTTGTGGTTTTCTATGAGAAGTTTGTTTAGGATATTTTATAGGACATATTTCCTGAAAATGGACATAAAGAATGAGTTTTGAATTTATTCTGTGGGAAATGAGAAACCATTAAAACTTTAGACATGGGAATTTTAAACTTTGATTTAAGTAGATTAAGTCATCAATGGTGTAGAATACATGTTAAATTGGAAAACCAGGTAGACATATATTATACAAACTCAGGCAAAGGATAATAAATCAGTTACCTTGGCATTGGTGGTATAAAAGGAGATTTATTCATCAGATTTATTAGTATTAAGATTCATTTAACTTAGTAGCAATCTGATAATTCAGGTAGGAGACAGAAATATAGAATGTTTAAGATGGTAGGCAGGACAGCTGTGAGGAGAATAATAGTTAAAATATAGGAAAAATTCAAGATTGAGGGGAAGAAATGTTTGAATGTTCTAATTTGAGGGAAAATTGTAGATAACTGAAATATACTCAAAAAGAGTGATAAATGTTATGATTTGAAGAAAACAATCTTAAATATCTATTGTTTTATGGTTTGCAAAATATTTCCCTACACAATAATATCGTGTCCCATATTAAAAGGAAAAAAGAAAGCCTGACTTAATAGTGACTTCTCTATTTACTGGACTTTAAGAAGTACAATCAATTTAAGAAGGTGATTTTTTGGAAATGATTATATAGATTTAGAATTCCAGATTTTTAAAAGTATTATATTTGAATAAAATACATATAGAAAAAAGTCTGGAAAAATCATTCAAAAAGAATGAGTCATGGATAGCAAGAGAGGAGCTAGATTCAAAAGCAATGACTAGAGTGTAGAGTAGTGTTAAACACTATATGTAAGTTTATTAGGGTGACTATTGAAAAGGGCATTTATAGTTAGCATTTGGAAACTATTTTAGACTTTTAAGAAAGCCCTTTTAGAAGAATGGTGGAAACAGAAATGTGGCAAAGGAAGGAAAAACTGTGCAACTGTAGGTTAAGAATACATCTCATTACAGAATTTAGCCAAAGAAAGAAATTTTATGGGAGAAGAAATCAAAAATATAAATGGAAGATGAGAAATCTAGAAAATGTTCTGGAGGAAAAAGTAGGTGGTGAGATATAAAATATGATGAGGCTATGAGAAAATAAAAATAATGAAAAATAAGAGTTAACCTCATTAGGTAATGGATAATTGACTTGAGGTAATTTTCAGAGAAATTATCCTAGTGAAATAGATTACATGGGGCATTGATTATTTTGGACCCTATCTGCAGATCCTATTCATTTTTCTGCCTAACTTTCTTCAGCCACCGCTACCATCCATGCTTTTATTGAGTAAAATCAGTTGTACCTCCTCATAATATTACTTTTCTCTAAGAAACTTAATTCACTGAGAAATAATGGATTTATGGCCACTTGTGAAAGTAAAGACTATAGTCTCATATTTTCTTTATTTCTATAGCCAGTGAATTTTCATATAATTTTACTATTTTTCCTTTACCTATATATTTACTGATCTTATTATATAATATGTGTGATACTTTTATAATATAAAGAATATTGATATTCTTTTAATATTGGGAGCATGTTAGACTTAAAGCTAGAATTTAATTTCTTAATACTGACTAGATGCAGCAACTTATAATACATTATGATTGGTGAAAGTGTTTTTGGCAGCATGAAGGATGACTGTATTAAATTAGGTAGAGACAGCTTTACTTATGCAAAGAAGCATGCATGTGGAGTTGTACAGCCAAAGTGTTAAATTATACTGAGAATTTTGCTGTTATTGGCCAATAACTGAACACTCTTCAGTGCTTCCTTCAGACCGAGGCATCAAGTCCATGAGGATGTGATTAAACACAGGTCAGTCAGATGCTGCCCCTTGGGACAGTGAGTCTGGAGTGAATACCAAAACTTCGGTATGAGTAACTGAGAAAAACTGTGACAGTTTAGAATTTTTTCTACCACTTGTAGCTTTGGCTGCCAGAATCTGGTATCCAACAAAGACAGTGACAGTGCAGTTTCAAACCCCATCAGTACTTTATTAAGTGTCTTGTGGTGGTTGCTAATCCAGCTGTGGCTGTCCATTGTTTGTGTCCCAGTATAAACAGTGGTGTTTCTAAGGAGGTCTTTGGGAAATCTTACTGTGTTCTCAACTTTTGCTACTTCTTTCCAATTTTCTGAGAATGGCTTTCTAGGCTTCCCATAAATTCTAGGAGTTTCATGTTTTTCTTCCCAAAATACATCTTCTAATTTCAGTATTTGAAATTCCTTTCTATAAATTGCAACTAGGAACCATGCTAAGTGTGAGAACCATAAAAATCATGGGTGTGTGGATTGGTTTAGGGGGTTCAAATAAATCAAATAATTCTGAAAAAGTTTTAAAGAAGGAAAATTGACTAGCCTGAGATTTTCTGACAAATAATGTTAATATATAAATCAACTAAAAATATTTATGTAATTTTTTAACAATCCACTTACTTCAACTTATTGGGCAATTGTCCTCCCTTCTGTACTGTACTTTATTTCTGGCTGGCCTCTGGAAATCTAGATAAAGAAATTATCAAGCCAGTGATAAATTTTATCCTGTTGACTATAGGCTCATTATCTTATTATCTTCTGTACTTTCCCCCTTTTCATAGTTTTTAATAAAGCAGTGCAACATGGTTACAGCAATAGGAAGGGAATAAGAAAAAATCAAGGGAAGCGAATGTGGCTCAAGCAATTAGACTCCCATCAACTATATGGGAGATCCATGGTTCAATTCCTGGGACCTTCTGGTAAAAAGCAAGCTGGCCCACGCGGAATGCTGGCAACAAAATGAGACACAGAAGAGAGACAATAAGAGATGCACCAAACCAGGGAGCTGAGATGGTGCAAGAGATTGAGCAACCTCTCTCTACTCCAGAAGGTCCCTGTATTGGTTCCTAGTGATCCCTGGAGAGGGGAAAAGCAGACACAGAAGAACACACAGAGAGCAGACGGCGAGCATGAAGGCAGCGGGTGGGGGGGGGAGGGATAAATAAATAAACAAATCTTACAAAAAAGAAAATAGATAAATCTCCGAAACTAGACCTCCTGTGAAAGAAATTCTGGAATAATTTCCCATATCTTTATCATTTGGTTGACTGACACAAGAGTTGGGGAGAAAAGTACTTATATTTAGTACTAGGAAAGATAAAGGAAGCTTACACTTATTTTTGTGATTTAATGAATTATTCTACAATAACTATATCAGTTGATAAATTTATCATACAGTAGAGATTAATGAATAAAATATTTTAAGAGATATTGACTAAAATACTTTATAACAGCAATTTAAATGCTCTGTAACTGATTATTAAAATGCATATTAAGATTTACCAAGTGTGTAATCTAGAAGAGTATATTTAGTGCCAAAAGAGTCAGACATTTTAAATAAGCTATTATTACATTGTTGGAAAAATGGCCCCATATATTCAGTATGTTAAAATACAGTTCTTATTTAAATTATTTAATTTACAGAATCACCAAAATACGTTTGCTTAAAAAAATCCATTGACACATACTAGCTTATTTTCAGAAAAATCCCTGAATGCCCAGTTAGACACAATTCAGATCTTTCATAAAAGATTAATAGTCATCAAACATTATGCATTATCTTCCACAATACACATTTAACTTGAGGGAATTTATTTATTTCCCTTAAAACCAGCTTTGTGTTATAAGACAAGTAGATGATGTCTGTAAAAAACAATGTACTTGTATCTATATTCATTGAAAGACAAAAAGTTTATTCACCAAGCAACCTTAAAGCACAATTACTTTTAATAACATTTTACTTAAGTATATCATTTATACATGAACAATGTATGAGTATACATTTATTGAACAACTATACAATAAATGTATAGTAAAAGTTGTGAACTTACCAAAAAAAAACATGCATATCATCTTACACTGTATCCATACATCAACCCACAACTAATACCTTGCATTGTTTTGAAGCAGCTGGTACAAACTATGAAAGAGAATTGTCAAAATATTACTACTAACTATACCCATATCTTACATTTGGTGTATTTTTCACCCAACCCACAAGATTATCAGCACCCTGTATTATTATTCTATATTTGTTATGGTTCATGAGAGAATGTTCTCATATTCTGTTAACCACAGTCCATCTTTCACCACTGGATTCCCTGGGTTATATAGTCCCATGCTTTGTTCAATCCGTTCAAAGCATACACTCAGTAATGTTCATTTTCATCACAGAGTTGTGCTGTCATCACCCAGTGAATTTTAGAACATTTCATAGCTCCAAAAGGAAAAATCCCATCCCTCCATATAACCCCCATTGTTGTCCCTTAGAATTCATATAATATCTTCTTTGCCATTGCTGCAAAAATATTACAGTATTGTTACCGATCATCCAAAAGTTACATTAGTTGTAATTATCCTGTGTGTCATTATATTCTTAACACTTTGTAAAAGAAGAACATTCTTATATTCATACTATTAACCCCAACCTTCAATCACCACTGAAATCATTGTTTTACATTCCCTAGATTATTTTCTAGCTTTCTTTCAATTGACATTTATGTCTACAGACTAATCCTTTCAGCCACAAGCACATTTGTAAATCAACATTGTTAGTTATAGTCACTAAAATGTGTTACCATCAACTCTATTCATTTCCACACTTTTACAGTAAATCTTATTGAAAATTCTACATACCTTAATCATCAGCTCCCGTTCTCATCGACATTCTGTCTCCTACTAATATATACTCTAGAGTTTACTGTGAGTTTATTCATCGTATTTGGATCATAATGAAACCATACAATATTTGTCCTTTTCTGTCTAGCTTATTTCACTGAACATAATGTCCTCAAGGTTCATCTGTGTTGTCATATGCATCCTGATTTCATTTTCTTTTATAGCTGAATAGTATTCCATTATATGTATGTACCACATCTTGTTTATACATTTATCTGTTGGTGGACACTTGGGCTGGTTCCATATTTTAGCAATTGTTAATAATGCTGCTATGAAAATCAGTGTCCAAATATCAGTTTGCATCCTTGCTTTCAGTTTCCCTGAATATATTCCTAGTAATGGGATTGTTTCAATATACGATATTTCTATATTCAGCTTATTGAGGTACCAGAAAATGGCACCATTCTACAGTCCCATTAACAGTGAAGGAGTGTCCCTGTTTTTCCAGTACTTGTAGTTTTCTATTGGTTTTCTTAAAATAATGGCCATTCTATCAGGTGTGAAATGGTATCTCATTGTAGTTTTGATCTGCATTTCCCTAATAGCTAGTGATGTTGAACATTTTTTCAACATCACTCACTCATGGGAGAGAGGCAATCAATCTCTTACACCATCTCAGTTCCCTGGTCTGCTGTGTCTCTTATTGTCTCTCCTCTGTGTTTCTCTTTGTTGCGTCATCTTGCTGTGCCAGCACTCCTGCGTAGGCCAGCACTTCTGCGCAGGCTAGCACTCCATTCAGACCAGGACTCCTGCATTGGCCGGCTTGCTGCATGGGCCAGCTTGCCTTTCACCAGGAGGCCCTGGGAATCAAACCCTGGACCTCCTAGACAGGAGCCCAGTTGCTTGAGCCACATCCATTTCCCTGTATCTTTAGTTTATTTCTATTTCTCTCTTTCTTAATTGTGGAAACATGCATACAACATAAATCTTCCGATCCCAAACACTCCCAAGCATATCAATCAATGGGATTAATCACATTCATAGTGATGCAGTACGCTAACCACCCTCCATTACTAGAACTTCCCTTCACCCCAAACAAAAACCCTACACTCATTTTGCATTAGCTCCCCAATGACTCTGGTAAACTGTACTCTACTTTCTTTCTCTAAGTTTGCATATTATCTGATATTTTCATTATGGTTACCAAGGGGCTTAAATGTAACATTGTAAATCGATACCAATCTTGTTTGATTTCATACTAATATTTCAGTAGCATATATAAACTATGTTCCTCTACACCTCTGTCCTCCCACCTTTATGTAGTTCTTCTCTCAAATACATATTTATACATTATGAGTTCAAAACCATTGATGTCATTACATTTAAAATAGATTTAGGAATCAAAAAGAGTACTGAGTTGTTGTTTTTTTTTACCAATGCCATTATCTCTGTCTGAGATCTTTATTTTTCATGTGGCTCCTGTAAGTTATCTATTGTCCTTTTCTTTCAACCTACAGAATTCCCTTTAGCATTTCTTGTAGGGCTGGGCTAGTGGTAACAAAGTCCCTCAGCTTTTATTTATCTGGGAGTGTCTTAATCCCTCCCTCATTTGTGAAAGACAGTTTTGCCTGATATAGAATTCTTGGTTGGCAATTTTTTGCTTTCAGGACTTTAAATATATCTTCTTAATACCTCGATGCCTTGCTGTTTCACATAATAAATGGGCCCTTAATGAGACTCCTTCCTAGGTCACACATTGCTTTTCTCTCATGACTTTCACAATTCTCTCTCTCTCTCTCTCTCTCTCTCTCTTTAACACATTTTAAAATTTAAAAAAATACTTTAGATTACATAAAAAATACAGGGGATCCCCATATACCTCACTCCCTATCACTCCTACACTTTCCCACATTAACGAAATCCTTCATTAGTGTGGTACATTTGTTAAAATTGATGAACACATATTGAAGCATTGCCACTAACCATTGATTATAGTTTACATTATAGCTTACACTCCGCACAATTTTGTAAGTTGACAAAATATATAATGGCCTGTATCCGTCATTGCAACATCATGCAGAATAATGCCAATGTCCCAAAAATGCCCCCATATTACACCTATTTTTTTCCCTCTCCATCCTGTCAGAACCTCCAGTGGCCACTACCTCCACATCAAGGATAAAAGATCTTCCAATGCTAGAATAACAAAAAGTCTATAGTAGAATAATAGTAGGTCTACTTTAGTCCGTTTTTCAATCCCCAGTCTTGAGGATTCAGATATGGTGATGCCCTTTCTTTTTCTAAGAGGGAGCTTAGATCCCAAGGGGCAAATGGATGGGACTATCTTGCTTGCAGTTGCAGACTCTCTCTGTTCCTTGGGATGGGTGTTGTCTATCATCATCTCTTTGTTAGTTGTTCTGGGTGAGTCCAGTGTAGTGGAGAGTAGGTATTGCAATTCTTCTGAGATTCAGGGCTCAACTGGCACATGGACAGCCCAAAGATTTAAATCTCTTGGACACACACCTGTCAACTCTAGTACTAACTTTAGTTTCAAAGAGAAGGGCAGAAGAGCCATGTGTAGGGAAACCACAAATGTGACACTGGGGAGCATAAATTCCAAAGTTAGACCAACTGGCAGTGTGCCAAACTCCTGAGCTGTTTGCCCTGCCTATAGTGTCTGGATGTCTCAAGAGCCCGCAGGAGCCCTGCTATTTGAGGCAATGTTTACTGTGGCATCAATGAGATCCTGCTGAGACATGCATAACCTCTGGAATGACCTCATGACTCACTTTGAAATCTCTTAGCCATAAAAACTCATTTGTATTTACCATTTCCCCCTTATGGTCAAGGTCTTTTTCCAGATGCATTGCTAGTTGGCACTTGGTAATAATCCTTCCAGGGAGGCTTATCCCCAGGAGTCCTGTCCCACACTGGGGGTAAGGTAGTGGGTTTATATGCTGAATTTGGCTTAGAAAGAAGCCACATTTGAGCAACAAGGAGAACCTCAGGAGGTAACTCTTAAGCAAAATATAATACTGGCCTACATTTCAATTACAAAAAAAAAAAATGTTTGTAAGTACAATCATCAGTATCAAGTGCCTGGAGCAATGGCTCATCCTCCTTCACTAGGCACTGTCCCTGTCATCGAGGGAGTCTGGCTGTCCCATTAGAGAATGTAGCAGAACTCCCCATGATGGGAATTTGATATTCTTTTGGTTATTGTGTGGATCTCTACCCACTGTGACAATGCCCCATGACACTTGAGCACATTCATATGCCTTAGAAGTATGCCCTAGGTGAACCCCCTCCCATGCACCCCCCATCACCAACACCCTTCACCAATGATCCTCCCCTTCCACAATTGTGAGCCTTCCATGATCCAAAACCTCTTGTCTCTTTAGCTTTGGCATTCAACAGTTTGATTGTAACATGACATTGTGTGGTTCTATTTGGTTTATCTGTTTGGAGTTCATTGACTATCTTGGATGTTGTATTAGTCAGTGAAAGGAGTGCTGATGCAAAGTACCAGAAAGCTGTTGGTTTTTATAAAGGGTATTTATTTGGGGTAAAAGCTTACAGTTACAAGGCCTTAAGGAGTCCAAATCAAGATGCCATAACAGGTATTTTCTCACCAAAGTCATTTGCCATGTGTTGAAGTAAGATGGTTGTCAATATCTGCAAGGGTTCAGCCTTCCTTTTCCTCTTGAGGCTTCATGGGCCCAGCTTCTTCCTATCACAGCTGTAGTCTGGTATAGGGCTCATCTCAGGGCTTCTCAGCTTCTCTGTTTGCTTCACAAGGCCAGGTGTAAACTACTAGGCAAATGGCTCATCTTTCCCCAGGGCTCCAGGATCAAAATTGACAAAGTTCTCTCTTCGTCTTCTGTATCTTCTTCTGTGTGTCTTCTTGAGTTTATATAGCCCACCAAGGGGGGCAGGGACGTAAACCGAGTTACACCCTACTGATTTGGTCAAATCAAAGCCTTAATCTTAACATAATTTAGCCAAAGACATCTCAGCTGATTCTAATGCAATCAAAGGTAATCACTCCCAGAGGAATTCTTTTGAGAATTCATAAATAATCTCAAACTGCCACAGATGTGTATATACATTTCTTTCATTAAATTGGGGAAGTTTTCAGCCATTATTTCTTTGAATACTCCTGCTGTGCCTTTCTTTTTTTTTATGTGACTCCCACAATGAGTATATTGGTATGCTTGATGGTATCCTATAATTTTCCCATATTCTGTTCACTTTTCTTCATCATTTCTCTTTCTGTTCTTCAGACTGGATGATTTCAATTGTCTTATCTTCAAGATTTCTGATTTTTTTTGCTGCCAGCTCCAATCTTGGTTAAACCCCTTTAGGGAGTTTTTAATTTCTGTTACTGTGGTCTTCAGCTGGGTTGGGTTCCTTTTCATAATTTCCATCTATATATTGATATTCTCTCTGTGTTCATCTCCTGTTTTCTTGATTTCCTTTACTTCTTTGTCCATTTTTCCTATAGCTCTTCAAGTAAATTTGGAACCACTTTTTAAAATTCTTATCCTGGAATGTTCCAGGTCTCATCCTTCTCACTGATGGTTTCTAATGCTTTAATCTTCATCTTTGCCTGGGCCATCACTCCTTGTTCCTTTGCAGTTTTGTAATCTTTTGTTGAAACATGGACATTTTGATATTTGAAAGGCTAATTGTTAGTATTAGTTCCTGTGGTGTCTATTCCTTAATTTTGTATCCTGTTAGTGTTATAACAGAGCTTTTCTTGAATTCCAGGAGCTAACAAGAAAAAAAGGAGGAGGAAAATAAAACACTTTGTAGATTTAACTGAGTGTGCTTTCTTTCCAGGTTTATGCCTAGAGTAAGTTTAGAGAATAGCTATAGGCCAAAGCATATGGACCTCCCTGGTCCTTTCTGTGCATATGTGTTTGGTGTGACTTTTTATTTTACCTGATATTTGACATATAATATTTTGATCTGAGACCTCTCTTTGCAATCTAATTTATTTTAAAAAATTTTCACCTTTATCTTCTTCCTGTTTGTTGTTCTACAATTCCTATTATGTATAATTTGACATTTCTACTTCAATTCTTTATATCCTTTAGGTTTTCTTTTCATATCTTATATTTCTATATCCTTTTCCACTGCCATCAGGATTTTTTTTCTATCTGCTCTTTTCTCTCATTCTTTTATTTTTTCAAGTGGAATTTGTGCTCTCTACTACTATATTTTTATACTCACATCTCCCTTTGTTTCATTTTTATGCTTTCTCATTTTTATTTCATAGTATGAATAATTTCATTATCTCTTTAATTATATTTATTATACATAATTTTGATACTTAATTTATATCTTCCAATAATCCTGCTTTAGATGATACATGTTTTTCAGGATATATTATTTCTTTCAGAATAGGTATATTACTGAGTTGCTTTGTTAATTTGACCTGCAAGTTTATATTCACTTGTGAGTACTCTATTTTGGAGAAATGCCAAAGGTCTGGACACAGACGGTCCTTACAGGTAAATTTATAGCAGGGAGCATAAGTCACAGGTAGGCCACCACTTTTGATTATTATTCTTTTTTTGCCACTCTATAAAGCAACACTTCTAGCTAGTGCTTCATTTTTAAACTATTATGGAGGAGAAGAATGGGGATGATACAGTCACCTTAGGTAGTAATCTATCCACCTGCCAGTCTGGCAGAGTAAGATACCAAAGTTTGTCTGCCCAGAGCATGTCTGAAGAATCTTTACCATTATTTACCATTATTCATCAAGTCCTCGTTTTAGCAGTATTCTTATGCTGCTCTGATATTAGTCCCACTCATCACAGAGGACTAGGCTTTCACTGATGATTTCCCATGAAGGGCAGGCAGGCAGTCAATGATTTTCAAACATGCTCTCACTAGTGCTTCTGGACACCAAGGCTGAAATCCCTGTGTTTTGAGTCTTGTGTATCCTATGTCTGCTTCCAAGTTGAATTTTTAACATGGGATATAGAGAATCATGGTTGAGACTTATATACACTGGAATGTGAAGTCAGTTCCATCCATATGGAGGGACTTTGGGAGTTCTGGGCATACAGACTTCAGTAATTGTCTAGAAATGCTCAGTTAAACAGATGGCAATACATCATTTCCTGATTTATCTAGTCTCACATACCTCTTGGGAAACCACATAGTATAACTGAGGTTTAGAAGTATATAGGCATATCTCACAGACTGGAGTTGCTCTTGTAAAATTCAAACATGAAGCCCTGAGGGAAAAAACTTCATATTTATGAAAGGAGTCCATTTAAGGAAACATAGATTACTGATTCTAGGTTCATTTTGAGGCTCTACTTGATTATCTGCCTTCCCAGCAGCCCCCAAATCCACCTCCAGGTGGCAATCGAATATTCTGGGGATCAAAAAGCTATGTGCTGTGACTAAAAGAGCCTCATAAAGAAAAGTCCAGGGAATTCTGCTCTAGAACCCCTTATAAAAATGTGAGGTTGAAAAGGAAATGTAAGCCTTGATTGTCTGGAAAAAGAGGTCTAGATGGAGGTTGTTAGTGGTGATAAGAGAGAGGTATCAGAGAGGCAACCCTGGCAAGAGCTAGACAGGTAACTACCTGAGAAATATTAATAAATTACTTTTCAGAGGCATAAACATAAAAGGCAGTGAAGAAAGCAAATAAAAATACCATGGAGGCTTAGCACTCCCACAAGCCCCCACACTCTGCCTTCCCTTTCTCTGACAGTTATCTCCTTTCCTCTCAAGATTTCAAATCTGCAAATGGTGAGACATCTGGATAACTGATTTTCAATTGTGTATCTTTTTAATTCTCCAGCTAGTTGCTTTACAACAGTTCTACTGCAGTCCTCTGAAATGTAAAATCTGGTTACATTTTATCCCCAAAAAAGCAGGAATTACTGTTGATTATGTGAATCCTAGCGAAGCAGTGGTAAGAATAGAGCCTGAGCAATTAAAATGAGAGCTTTCCTCTAGCCTTAGGTAATTCTGGTTACCATGGTGATGGATAAATGGATGGAATTAAGATGATATTGACAACAACTATTATTCTGGGCTTACACTGACCTCTGTATATAAGGCTTAGACAGTATTCACCTTATTTTAATAACATTTTATATGATATGGTCTCTCAAAGTTATCTAATAGGTTTCTAGCCACAACGTTTATATGTTACTCTATTACCCCAGATATCCAAAGTTACTTGAAGTTATTGATAATTTCTCTGATTAATGAGATATAATCCTACTGTTATGGGGTGCCTAAGGGTTACCACCTGAGATCCTCCTTGTTGCTCAAATGTGGCCTCTCTCTAAGCCAAACTCAGCATTTGAATGCATTACCTTCCCCCCAATGTGGGACATGACTCCCGGGGATGAGCCTCCCTGGCAACGAGGGATTAATACCAAGCGCCAACTGGCAACACGTTCAGAAAAAGACCTTGAATAAAAGGGGAAAAGTGTAAAGAGAAATGAGTTCACATGGCTAAGAGACTTCAAAGAGAGTCGGGAGGTCATCCCAGAGGTAATACTTATGCATACCTCAGTAGGATCTCATAGAACACCTAAGTGGATATCACCTCACACTGAGGGACCCATAAGGGCTCTGGTGACACCCAGGTCCTATACAAGTGGGGATAGCCCCAGAGAATGATGCCTAATTAGTGGGCTCTTCATTGGCATCTGTGTCCCTGAGAGTGACAGAGTTGGACTCAAAAAAGCCATCCCTGCACATGGTCCATCAGTCCCTTCTACTCAAACCTATATGTGATGCAGGAGTT
>JAQZBX010000395.1:0-113340 GCA_029593785.1 Cabassous unicinctus | reverse complement strand
AAGTATAATGATGTGCCCTCAAAAGTGCAAATTTTGGAACTTAGGGCACGGCATGCCCAACTGTAGGCTAGACTGTAGATGTCTGCACTAAAATTAAAGACTTAGACTTTATGTAAATGTAATAGAGATAAATCAATATTTAAATTAGATATGGCAACATTTCAACTGTGTTATAATTGTCAACACTGGTGTTTATGAAATGGATCTTCAGGATCTAAAGAATTACATGATATTAGAGAAAACTTCTTAAGGAAAGCTTTGTGTCTGGGAGTGATGTCAAGATATAATATCTAACAAAGTGCCCAATTTAATTTTTTTTGTTTTCAGTTTTATATTCTCTAGTAATATTTTATGGCAATTCCATTTATTTTTCAGTAACTTATACATTAAATTAATGGTCTTTAAGAAATTGTGTACTAAGCATATTTATAATTGAGCATTCTATGTATGCATAAACACACACATATATGTAACACTCTGTTATTCTTTTTTTTTTTTTTTTTTTTTTGGCTTAGTTTATCACCAGGATTTCAAAAACCAGACCTAGGGAGAAAAACTAGGTCTGGGGACACATGCATGATTTCTAATATTGCTGATGTTTACCCTACCCCGATTATCACAAAATCAGGACAGTGAGAATATTCACAATGATTTTATTTTTCCTTTTGTATCATTATTGACAATGCAGCAGTAAGCATCATTCTCTATATAACATTTATTTCATTGAGATAATTTCTCATGGTGATATTGCCAGTGTAAAAATATTTTAAAATTTTAGAGCTAATGTGAAGCTGCTTTCTGTGAAGGGCTGTAGTAATGTTCTTTTTCAACTATGTAAGTGATATCCTCATCCACACAATCCAGCCAACAATAGGTATTTTGATTCTTAAATTTGAACAGCTCCATTTGTACTTTGATATTTTTCTATCTACCAGTACTTTTGAACAACATTGTTTATGTTTATCAGTCCTTTTTTTTTTTTTCCAGTTAGGTCTTTTATTTATTTATTTATTTATTTTTAATATTTTTAAAAAGATACTTAGATTACATAAATGTTACACAAAAAATATAGGGATTCCCATATGCCCCACCTCCCACACCTCCCAAAACCTCCCACATAAACATCCTTCATTAGTGTGGCACATTAATTGCAAATAATAAACATCCTGGGGTTTTGCCATAAAGCATGAACCCTAGTTCACATTGTAGACCACATTTTCTCCCACACAGTTCTGCATGTTATAAGATGATGTAAAATGGCCTATACTTGTCATTGTGATATCACTCAGGACAATTCCCAAGTCTTGAAAAAGCCCCTGTATCATAACTGCTTTTCCCTCTCCCTGCCCCCAGAACGTCCAGTGGCCACTGGCTCCACATCATGTTACTCTTTTTAGCAATAGATTGCAGGATATATATACGAGGTTGGTAAGGAATAAAATAGTGTTAATTTATGTGGGAATCTAGAGCCCAGGCTCTCCCAAAGACCTCAGCATGTAGCTGCCTGTGTGATCTAGACATAAGTTAAAGGTTAACAACCCTCCAAGGGGATATGATGTATAGATGGTATCATAAAACTAATCTTCTCAGAGGGGTAAAACTTCATTCCTGTGATATCACCAGACCCCAAGTGCACTTTCATGGGACCCTAGCAGAAACTCTGCTCTCATACCCTATGGAATGTCCTTGTTCTGAAACCCCTTATATCACCCCCCATTTTCCCATCTCTTTGTGGAGTGTAATCTTCAATCCCTAACCACCACCATTGGAAATGCTCTCCTGTTCATAAGTCCCAATAAAGCTTAGGTCTGATTCTGTCCCCAGTGTGTTCTTTGGTCTCATGGTTGCACCAACTCATGCCCCTTAGGAGTTGGGTTGGAACAATCAGTGAATCAGTGAGCCATGAGGCAGGAGACTGAAGGACAGCTGGCAGTAGTAGGCATAAAATTAGGGAAAAGACACAGGGGAATTCCTGGGTTGTCCTATAATGTCCATGTGAAGGTGGCTGCCTTCTTGGATGAGCAGGGACTACCAAGAGAATATGGGGACACCCTAACATCTCTGGCAGGTATTCTGTCTGTGCTATAGCAGGCAACAGAACAGCTACACTTATATAAGAAAAAGGGAGACTGCCAGATAGTGGTGGCTATAGCATGGCCCCTGTTAGGAGCCTTGTGGATGGCTACTGAGGCATAGCAAGCAGAAAAGCCATCTATATACCACTTAAAAGAAAAGTTAAAGTTAGAAAGGTATAAGCAACCAGCACAGACAGAGATGAAAGATTCATTAGACGATCACCTGTGCTATGTTGATGATGAGATTTAATCCCTAGCTTGTAGATGTGCTCAAACCAGGGGCTGTAGGCTGCCTCTAGTTCAGGCTGGAGGATATTAATCACCCCTGGGTGGGACCATAACGCATGGGATCCTATGGACTCCTGCTCAAATGAGGAGAAACAGGAAGAATGGGAGGTAGAAGAAAATGAGGAGGCCCTAAGTGTGTGTCCTATAATACAGCAGAAGTTGAAGGTGTTATAAAACCAACCCCCTGAGGTCCAGCATTTCCAATCCCTCCAAGAAAATGTTACATGTAACCTTCAGGAGCTATACTGCTGCTGAGATGGGCAATTTCAGGCAAAGTTACAGGCAGAGATCAAGAAAGTCCCTGCATAACTGGATTATAAGATTCTGGGTCACTGGAGTAGAACGATTTGGTGGAAATGGGCAACTTGGCATCCATCACCACTCACCATTCTGTATGTCAGCATCTATATACTGCCTCTAGGGAAACAGAAACTGTGTCACTTAATAGTGACATGGCTCATTAATAGATGCCAGCCTGCATGGCCTAATGAAGGAGATATACCTCATTGGGTGTCAATGGAAAAGTTTTATGGGGATTGGGGACAAAACATGCCATTTATGCTGTCAATTTTGTGGGGCTTTATACTGAAGCTTTTATTGCAGGAGTGAAAGATACTGTACTACATACTGCTCCCAACCATTATGTAGTATTGGTGTCAATCCTGAGTCCCCAGTGGGGCAGCCTGTGTTGCAAGCTGCACAGACAGGCTATAGCACACTAAGGGGAATCAGAAAGGCTGTGGAGAAAGGGGTCTGGGATTCAAGAGGTGGAGAAGGAGCCCCTAGGAGATGAAGGTCCTAATCACGTGTCACACAAGCAAATGTGGGTGACCTTATTGCCACAGGCACCACATGGTTTTAGTGAAACTTTGGAGCAAGCTCCTTAAGAACAAGATATTTATGTAAATTCCCCTCAGAATGCTGAGGGAGAAGGGAAAATAGGAAAAATCTGCCATCCCAACTTCAGGAACCTTCTGCTTTCCCAGAGAAGTCATGGTAAGCATCCTTCCTCCTACCATATGGGTGGGGTCCCTGTATGAGAGCAGTAACTGGGGATCCCGGGGATCATAGGGCACATGTAGAGTTAGCTATTTATTGGTGTCCTACTCATCAATCAAGAGTATTAGCCTTAATAGACACAGGAGCTGAATTTATAATACTTTAATTCATGGCAATGTAGCATGATTCCATGGGCCAGTACTGGATACAGATGGCTGGGGGTGGGGGACAATTTATGCTAAGCAACAAAATTTAATTTTATTTATTGGTCAATTACTGCCACAAAGGCATACAGTGTATATTTCTCCTATATCCAAATTTATTTTAGGAATTGACATTCTCCAGAATGCCACTTACATACTTTAAGAGGAGAATTCTGCTCCTAATGCAGAGTGATAAAGACAGTCCTAAGGGAGCTAGCTAAATCATCCCCAGTGAAGGTGCCCTTACCCTGAATAATTGTGGTGATCAAATAGTACAAACTCCTGGGGGGCACCAGGAAATTACTGCTATAATTGAGGAATTAGAAATGGTAGGGATAATAATCCCTACCCATAACCCCTTCAATAGCCCTGTATGTCCAGTATGAAAGCCTTATGGAACGTGGTGCATGATAGTAGATTATCATGAAATAAATAAAGCAAGACCACCACTGTATGCAGAGTTCCTAAAAATTGCTGTTTTATTTCAAGAAATTAGTACAAAGTTATGTCACTATCACTTTGTTTGGGATATTGCTAATGTTTCCTTAGTATCTCCTTTGACAACTGAAGTCTGCCTGCATTCTCCTTCACTTGGGAAAGCTAACAATGGATTTAACAGTGTTTCCTCAAGGCTACATGCATAGCCAGACTATCTCTCATGGCCTCCAGGCAAAGGATCTTGCCCTGTAGAAGAAACCTGTGGCTGTAAAATGATTTCATTATATTGATATTATGTTACCCAGTAATTCTCTTTCAGAATTGAAAGAAACATCAGAGACAATAGTACCTCATCTTGAAAGCCAAGCATGGGCAATCAATTAGGACAAACTGCAAGGCCCTGGCTGCTCTGTCAAATTCTTGGGTATCATTTGGTCAGGTAAGAAGAAAGCTATATCCTCTGCTGTAATTGATAAAGTGCAATGCTTTCTCATGCCACAAACTCAAAAACAATTAATGGCCTTTTTGGGATTGTTGGTTCATCCTTCATTTAGCTCAAATATTAAAACCATTTTATATGCTAACTGGGAATGGGCTACAAGCAGGCTACTTTGGAAGAAGCAAAGAGGGTCAGGCTCAAGAACTAATGGGGGTGGACCCTGACTTACCTTGAGAATGGATGTGGTCAGCACCAATACTGACTTTTGGAGGGGTTTGTGGTAAAGGCAACATTCTTAGTAAGTACCCCTTGGGGTTTGTTCACAATTATGGAAAGGAGCTGAATTATGACATAACCCCTAGAGAAGTAGGTATATATAGCTTACAATGCATTGGTGCAAGCAGAAGGTTTTACACAAAAGTGCCCAGTCATTCTTAAGACTGCCATCTCTATCCAGGATTGTATCACAAATACTGGGAACAAACCTTGCTCACTCAGTGTACATTTAAGTGACTTACCAATGTGGAAAACTTATCTGCTGCAGTGAAATGTCTTCAATACCAGCCCTTTAAGTACTGAAATACATGAGATTCTAAGGCTACTGCCTTATGTGGAAGACTCTTCAGCCCAAATTACAACCCCCAAGGTGGGCATTGAAGTGCCCACTAAAGAAAGCATAGGACAGTTCCAGAAAATGCATGATACATGGATGGTTTGACAGTCTCCCATGTGGATGGCTGTGACTTTGCAGCCCAGTACTGACACGATTTGGTGGGAAACAGGAACCATGCAAAACAATCATTGGGATGAACTAAGGGCCATATGGATGGTTATTATGCATGAGCCTGGGAACACAATAACAATCTGTACTGAGAGTTGGTCAGTGTACAAAGGCCCTACCACCTGGATGAAAACTTGGAAACAAGAAAAATGGACTGTCATGGGCTGCCGTCTCTGAGGGAATGTTGAGGCAAACCTATAACATTAAGACCCAAGAAGCAGCAGAATATCTCAACAGAAAAAGCAGACATCATGGTTATCAGGCTGTGTGGTGCTTAGCCCACTAGTTCCAGCTGCCTGTCATTTGCCAGCAGCTTGTAGACATCACAAATGTGTGTCCATAATGCTTGCTCTTATGACCACAACAATTAGCTCATCAGATGGATCATATTGGGCTGAATGCAGGCCACAGTAAGTTTATTACTCAAGCCTATTACATCAGTCCCATCCCACTCTTGGAAGGAGCAATGTATGATTTCACTTTTGCAGACACTGCCATGGGAGTCTTGTGGGCTTTCCCAGTAGGAAAGGCCAACCAGCAGGCCACTATTTGCTGCTTTGGAAAGATATGTACCCTATACAGGTTGCCACACAACACATTGCTAAATTAGCTCTTGACCCCATATCTGATTGTCTTAATTTCCTTTCTTGGCCCTGGTGACATGACTTTATAGGTCTACTAGTTTCCTCCATTATTTCTTATATATATTTTTTAACATTTTTTAAAATTTATTTTTTAAAGAAGCATTATATTACATAAGTGTTACATCAAAAATATAGGAGATTCTCATATGCTCTAACTTTTCCCCTCCCACACTTTCCCCCATTAACATCATCTTTCATTAGTGTGGTACTTTTGTTACAACTGATGAACACATATTGAAGTATTGCTACTAAGCATGGACTATAGTTTACACTATAGTGTACACTTTGCTCCACATAATTTTATAGATTTTGATAAAATATATCGTGGCCTGTATCCATCATTGCAATGTCACAAAATGTTCCCATGTTATGCCCATTCTTCCCTCTCCCTGTCCTCAGAACCTCTGGTGGCCATTGCCTTTATATCAGTGATAGAAGTTCTTCCATTGCTAGAAAAAAATAAGTCTACTTTAGTCCATAGTTGAATGCCCCCAATGTTTGTTCATTCCTCAATTTTGAGGATTTTGCAATGTAATGACAACTCTGTTTCTGATTGAGAGGCTGTTTAGATATTTTTTATATTTCACTTCAAGATTTACTTTGGTGAAGGTACTGAGATATTTATGTACAAATTGTTAGATTTAACCTTATCTAGTTTATATGCTTTTGACATTATAACTGATGTCATGCTTTTAAATTACACTTAATCTTTTGAAGATAGGTTTTCCATTTTCTCAAAAATCTGCATTCAGGAGCTGGGAACTATCACATCTCACTTCTTAGCACAACATTCCACAGGTTTATTTGAACATAATCATACAAAAAATCCCACCACCATGCATGCCACAGGATACTCATATATATTTCAAAGAATTACCTTGGGATTGAGATGAAAGAGTACTTCTGTACTAAAATTAAACAAAGAGTAATGCTGGAACACACATAGAATGCAATTTAATTACCATTTGAAGAGAAGTAACTGTAAACACTTTAAAGAATCTACAAGTAACAGGACAAGCAAGCAGACATTAGATAAGAAAGGGAATGACTATATCAAACGAGCAAAGGGAAAATGACACTGACTACGGGAAATCCCAGTTTTATTTTCATTTTGCTTCTGGACTATTGACATTCCATCTTCTCTTTGTCTTGAATTCTTAGAAAGGCTTTCAGCTGTGGGGCTCTTCTTGGAGGCTGTCATTCACTAAAATTACTAAAATTAAGCAAAGAATGAGCTCTACCATGAGGTAAATGAAGAATTGCCACACTAAAATGTAGGCCTCAAATATTTGGGGAAATTATTTAAGTAAGAAGAAAAAGAAGCACATGATGTTTCCAGAAATAGATGAATTGTGGGTGACAATAACTTGGTGAGGCTTATTACTGTCTTTAAAAATAGTTGAGACAAAATAAATAAAAACCATTTCTAAGGAAACATGCCAATTATCCAAGATATCAAAATCTTGACAGTAACAATGTGATCAATGATGTAAGTAAAGATCAAGTTTTATGAGCTTGTTAAAATTATTGTTTTATTGGGAAGAAATATAGATCTCAAAAATGAAAAAAGTTTAAAAATAAACATTAAATTAAATATGGAACAAATTAAATAATGATTAAAATGGAAGAAAGATATCTACATGTTTCTCAGACATACATTTTCAGATGTAATGTAAATGTCCAGACTATTTTTAAGCTAATTAAAAGAAATACAACTAAAGCAAGAGGAAATGGGTATGTTGAGAGTAAAACTATGGAAAATGCCATTGCAGTCAAACACACACACACAAAAAATGATGTGGGCTTTAAAACCAGGCAACCTTCCCTGAAAAAAGGAGGCAAAAAAAAAATTACCATGAACTATAACTATATGATATAAGAATCAAGTCAGGGAGAAAATAGAACATATATAAAAATACATGAACTTTAAAAAATATCATATACCTGTTTCTCCCAACATAGAAATATCTTCACATATCTATCTGTCTGTCTGTCTGTCTATCTATCTATCTATCTATCTATGTAATCTGTACCTCAATATAACTATATTTCTATAAATTATACTTTTTCCAAATCTATACATCTCTCTATATACTTTTTAAAAAGATATTTATTTACATTACTTTTTTTTAGATGGTTCTCTCATCTGTTTGCTCATTGTTTGCTCACCTTTTCCAGGAGGCACCGGGAACCAAACATGGCACCTCCTATATGGGAAGTGAGTGCCCAATGGCCCGAGCCACATCTGCTCCCCTCTCTATATAATTTATTTACATTTTGCTTTTTGATTTAGGATTAATTTGAATATTCTGGATATGAGTTTTTTTGTCAAATATATATATATATTTCAAAAATTGTCACCTACCATATGGCTTATATTTTGACTATTGTATTATGGCCTTTTGATGTTCACAAGATTTTAATTTTAGTATAGTCCAATTTATCAATATTTTCTGACACAATATTTGATATCATGAGTGTTCCTTGGGAAAAGTTCTTCAAAAGTATGACTCTAGGACAGATTTAACTGTTTCTTTATCCTGGAATACAATATTGAGTTCTTGCTAAAGTGAAAATGAGAGCTAGAGCTCCATTGTTGGTATTGAATTACTTGCTTGAGGAAATTGCCCTGGGGACTAAGTGGTTGCCTACCTTGACTAAGTTAATATTGATGAATAATTAGATTTTGAGTTGTTCTACCTGCTTTTGAATAACAGAAAGAGAATGCCAAACTCAGGGATTTAAACTTTCAGTCCAAGAGTGTGATAAAATTCAGAGCCCAGAGAAGGCAGGGATTACTCAGGAAAATATAAAACAGGCTAAGCATTTCAACAGCAAGAAAATTATGCAGGGATATGGATAAACTAGTTTTGGAGGACTAAAAAAATGGAAGAAATACCAATTTTAGGGAGCAACTACCAAGCCCCAGGCCTGGAAGAACAAAAATAAAGGATTAGAATCATCAAAATTAAAGGGAATATTTTGTGCTTCAGTGGAAAACTATGAATATTTATAGCACATCTTTCCTCACTTTCTAATTTTTTCCTTTCAATGCCTTTGAAATCTGTAAATTGTAGATAAATATTAGCAAGGCCAAAACAAAAAATATTGTTTAAAAGCCTGCAAATTCTATTAAATGGAGATACTATTCACTTTCTTCCCCTAGTCTGGAGATGATGATTTTGCCACATTTTCATATTCATTTCAATATTATTGATTAATGAACCTTTCAGATCTATTGATTTTCCTTTGACCTCTTGCCAAAGAGGTTTATGAAATTGTTAATGTCATTTAGAATAGAGCTGTCTTAGATAAAATGGAGGCCTCTGAATGGGAAATAAGTGTTGTTTTATGGGAGTAATATGCTTAAACCCCTACAGACTTTTTGAAACTTTCAGTATTATTGAAAAGATCAGGAAAGTAGACAAAGAAATAAAAGAAAGCAAAGAAACAGTCATCCATTGCAACTTTCAGGGTTGATGAAAGTGTTCTATAGACACTATCCAATATGATAGCTATTAGCCAAGTTTCATTATTGAGCACTTGAAATATAGCTAATCTGATTGAATAAATGAATTACTAATTTTATTTAATTTTAATTAATTTAAATTGCTAACACTAGCTCCTGCTATATTGGACAGCAAACTTAGAAAGTGCCATTTCTGAATACTATAAATAATATTAAAATTCTGCAAATATTTTTCAAGAATAAATTGTGACTCATGGTAATAATTTACATAATCTCAAATACTACAATAACTGGTGAAACTGTTTCTATCTTCACTATCAACCCTGCTGCCATGTGGATGTGACTTTGGTTTGCAGAAAGTGGCCAAATATCATTACATCAAGAAGGTGATGAAACAGGCATCCTATGTCTCCTGGAATGGCATCGTGTGCTACACTGAGGACAGGTTGTCTCCTGAGACTTTAACAGTGACATGCACTCTAACATTTTTGATGCTGGGGTTGGCAGTGCCCTCAGCAAACACTTTGTTTAGCTCATTTCCTGGTACAACAATGAATTAGGCTATAGCAACAGGGTGGTGAATCTTATGGTCCGCATGACTTCCAAGGAGTAAGAGCCCCCTGGACTACAAGCCCCAGCAACATCATGAGAGGAAGGGAGAAGCAGTCACGGCTGGGGAGTCCTAGTCTAACTTGAGAATCACTCGTCCTCCATAGCTTCAATATCAGACTCCATGAAGAAGGGGAGATGCTCAGAGGGCCCTACCTTGTCATGTGTCATCAATAAATACACTGTACCCAGCCAAAATAATAATAATTAGAATTGATGAAGGAGACTGGAAAATTGAAATAAAGAAAAAAATTTATAGTTAACTCAGTACCTCAGATAACACTGCCTATAACCCTAGGTGCTTAAAAGTAGTTAGGTTCACAATTAAAGGGAAATTATATTCAGTTATTTGCCCTTATATCTGTTCCTGCTATTATTGTTGTGATCATGTCACTTTTTAATTTTAATAATTAAACTGAAATACCAAAATAATACAGGAAACTGGTAATTACTCTAGACTACATATCCTAAAACTGTTACTAAACTGCTAGCCAGCAAGGTAAAAAAAAAATCTTCATTTTGGGACTATTTCTAAATTTTTACTAATTTGGATTTGTATAAATAAGCCATATGTTTATAGAATCCAAAGAACAGATTTAGAGTAACACCTACCTGGAGGCAGACATTTAATTTATATGAAGAAGCTTTGGAAAGATATTCTTGGATATTTGAAATAGGTGTAGCTTTTTAGATTTTAATGTGCATCATGTACAAAAATTGACACACTACAAAGCAATGGTATTTCACAAAATGGAATGTGAATTTTACATGATAATACATAAATATCTCATCCAGAATTTTAAGGAGGATAAAAAGTCTAATTTCCAAAGAGAAAAACAGACAAAGGGATTGGACTTAAAATTTACAAATTAAATCTTACACATGGAATGTAATAATGGAAAATTTAAATTTAATAAAATATGTGATAATATATCACTGATTTTCCTATATGAACAGAAAAGGCAATTTCAAAAATAGATGTTTTAAAGCCTGTTAAAAGGCATTGAGAGAGATACCCTGATATTCTGCTGACAGTGGTGGAAATTGATGTTATATTCTAAGAGTTACACATTTTACTTTAACAGTCAATTTAACAAAGCACATTTTTTGGTCTGGAGGTTGTATTTTCAAGTATGACTTTGAAAGTCATCATAAATATAAACAAAATTGCATGTAATAATAAATCAATTGAATACACCAAGGTCACCAAAAAGAAGATAGAAATAGTGAGAGTTTTCTGCAGGTCATAGGATAACATGAGATGGAATATAAATAGAATAACAGTGAAATGAGCTCACAATTAAGTGGAGACATGAAGAATCTACTCTCAAGGTATAGAAGTTAAATAAAGCCAGAAGATGAAGAGGAGAATAGCAAGAGAAACAGGAAAGGGAAACCATAAAGTTCAGGATAGAAAGTAGGGATGAAGGAAGGAATCACAGAATAATAGGGGGAAAAAAAGGAAAGAAAGGAAAATGAAGGCACAGAACTTTGTAGTACGAAAAGGAGAACTAGAATCATAAATATGTTGAGTTGAGACATATTCAGAATTATTTCAGGATTGTGATAGACTGTGATTCCATAAAACAAAACAAACCATTCCTGATGATATTTTATTCTGAATCTGGATGTTAATAAGAATGTTGTCATCACCAACTTTATACATTCTTCAGTCTTAAATGACCAGAAATCACCACAATTTAACAAATCCTGTAATTGTTCTGCATTGAACTTCACAGTATTTAATTAGCATGGACCAACAGAATCCTTAAAGACAAGTCATGAATATTTGTGCATCCACATTTTAACTACAGATGCTGTGAAAAGAAAGTATACTTCCAGAAATAACAATTTTAAAATGCTATTTTTGTGATAACCCTAAAAATATTGGGAGATCACAATGTAATCTGTAATAGACACTGACAATGAGTGTAAAACATACAGAATTTGCTCCCAAACAGAACATGAAAATATAAAATTGATATTGGAAAGGGAAACATTGAGTCAACTATTTCCAATCTAATTATTTACTACACATAAAATAAGTTAATAAAATTTTGACCTGGTATGCTCTTAACATATCACATTATTTAATACTGTTATTAGAAATAGGAAAAGAGGTGTTTCTTTATTTTGAAAAGTTATTCATATTAAACAAAACTAAATATAAAAATCAAGAAATCTTCTTGCTAGTATTATCACTATCACTTTTCCTAATGCTGTCTGCATGTCCTTGTTTCTCAGACTGTAGATGAGAGGGTTCAGGGTGGGGGGGTAACATCATGTAAAGCACAGATATCAGCAATTTCAGTGAACATTTGAAATCTTTTGCCAAATGTGTAGCAAACCCACAAAACATGAACAGCATCACCATGGTGAGGTGAGGCAGACAGGTTGCAAAAAGTTTTTGTCTTCCCTTTACAGATGGGATTCTTAGAACAGTGGCAACAATGTAAACATAAGAAACAATCATTAAAATGAAACACAGAGAAGCAAAACAACAGCTGAGAATAATAAGTTCATCTTCTAAAATATGCTCTCCATAACAGGAAAGTGTAAGCAGTAATTGAATACCACAGAAGAACTTGTGGACTATATTGGACCCACAGAAACTGACAGAGAATGTACCTGCTACATGAATGAAGCCATAGACACATCCACTGAGCCATTATGCTGTCGCCATCTGTACATGGGCACCTCTGTGCATGATGCCCTTGTAGTGCAGAGGATGGCAGATGGCAGCATAGCAGTCATAGGACATCACCATAAGGAGGGCAAACTCTGTGCCAGAGGAAAATATAACAAGAAGAGCTTTCATGGCAAAACCTAGGAAGCAGATGGAATGAGTGTTGGTCACAGAGTTCATGATGGATTTAGAGACAGTGATGGAGATAAAGCAGATATCAAGCAAGGACAATTCTTCAGGAAGAAATACATGGGAAGTTGGAGACACTGGTCAATGATGGTGGCAATGATAATGAGGAGGCTCCCCAGCATTGCTGCCAGGTAAATGAGGAAGAAGAGCATGGCATACAGTCTCTGTAGTATCCAGTCATCCGGAAACCCCATGAGCAAGAATTCCATTATGATGGTCATGTTGATAAATTTCTCAGGCATGCTGATTCTTCAGAGTGAAAATAGAAAAAACAAAACCCAACATTCTTATTCAGAGCTCTCCACCTTCTCTCTTTTGCTAGTGCCTTAATGCTTTTCTGATATGAATGGTGTGCTTAGAGTTATCAGTCTACTATGGAGTAATTCTAATATGTGAAACTGAATTCCTTTTAAAATACATAGAGTGACTAATAATAATAATATGAACATTTATAAATCTGTCTGTGATCTGGGCATGAACACAGAAGTGCTAAGTCGCCTGTTGTGCCTTTGGACTCTGGAATGCAGAAGTAACAGTTTTGGAGCATATTCTGAATTTCCAAGAGCTAAATTTCTTTACTAAAAAGATAAAAAAAATATGTTCTCCTCTTTGAACAAAGTTTTATTTTCTTTATTTCTTAAAAATCCTTAGACAGTTGTGGACTGTTCTTGACCCCCAGCACAAAATATTTCAATTTCCTAAGAATAGGGAAATGCCTTATTCTTTCCAGATCAGTGTAAAATGTTGCAAGGAAACAAGATGACAAAATAATTAAAAAATATATATTGGTATATCATTAGGTAAATCCACTCTTAAATCTCTATAAGTATGTGTTTAGTTGTGTAAATGTGTGTACACATGTATTTGCATAAATCTATATAATATAGGTAATTATAAATGAATTATATGTGTGTGTGTGTGCTTATATTTGAGAGTGCTATTTGAAAATTTTCCACATACCTTATCTAATCCCTCTCTTTTCTTCTCCAAAAAGGAAAGTGGGTCTTGTTCTCTAGGAGCTACAGCGGTGGAATTGATATTTCAATTACAAAGTGAAAATATCAGGATGGGAAGATCAGAACCTGATCTAAATTTTTATGGCTTGTACAGGGAAAATATGATCTATCTAGTCAGTGGAAAAATAGAGAAATCACGATGGATGAACTTGTTGGATACTGACTTGGCAAAATGTCCTGAACTTAAATGATCTGAAAATAGTCCTAACTATTCAAGCATGGAGTCATGTCTGAGTATTTCATCATCTTTATTTTGAGGACAAAGGAACAGATGGATAAACCAATCTACACAGTGTATTTTTAAAATATAGCATATCTTTTCCTATTCTTCTGCTCTCATCTGTGCAAACAGCATGTGAGAAGCCCAGGGTGTAAGGAAGCTATCACTCATAATGGACTAAAATTGGCTCATAATTTAGAAATCAGCAGTCTCTCAATTCTGTATCTCCCTTAAGGGTATTCTTTATGCAGTGTAGATCTGGAGGCTGAGATTAGAATAATACTACCCATTTTCATATTCACAAAGTGGCCTCTCTTGAGAAATTGGGTCTGGATGAACTGGATTGTATCACATCACTTGTATGCTTTCTGGATGACAATTCAGTATCAAACTGCATTTTCTCTCTTAAATGTTCAGATCTAAAATATCATAATATGTATGCATATGCTGGAGTTTCCAAGTGGCTAATTAAAATGGGATCTAACTTGCCAAAAGTTGAGTCCAATGGCTTGTTTTCCTGTGAGACCATGGACAGCTGGGGAATTGAAGCCCATGGAGTCTAGATTTTCAATGCAGTTCTGTGATGGATAAATTTGTGTGTCACCTTAGTTATGTGATGGTGTCCAGTTGTTTGGTCAAACAAGCATTGGCCTGATTGTTACTGTGAATATGTTTAGTGGACTTAAATTATCATTAAGTTGACCTCATCTATGGCTAATTACATCTACATTCAGGTGAGTAGACTGCTTTCATAATAAGAGATGTCTCATGCAATCAATTGAAACCCTCAAAGGGAGAAGTGATGATTTCATCACTTTGGTCAGACAGATTTTCCTGGAAAGTTCAACGAAAACCATCAGACTTCCCAGCTTGTGCCCTGCCCTCCGGAATTCGGACTTGCCCATTTCTACACCTATATAAGCCAATTCCTGTTTTAAAAATTTCATAGTACATACCTACACACAAACACACACACACACACACAGATATACATACATCTTGTCAGTTCTATTTCCCTATTGAACCCTGACTAATAAAAGTGCCATGTGTCATACACAGAGATTTATGTGAATCACATTAAATAAATAAGAACCATATTCAGTTGATTTTCTTATTTGGATAGCAAATTATTACTGCCATTGTTTTAGGCACTTTTTCAAGATTGGAATTCAAATACTGGTAGGACCTGAATTCAATAATTTATACATTTCAGGTTGCTTTAGTTATCACTTTTTAATTTTTATTCATAAATTTATATTAAAATATTCTCTATGAAAATGATTTAAAAGTTAAATATAAAACATTTTCCATTTCTTTAGATCTTCTTTGATTTTCTTTAACAATTTATGTAGTTTTCAGTGTACAAGTCCTTTACTCCTTTAGTTTATTCCTATGTATTTGATTCTTTTAGTTACTATAGCAAATGGAATTATTTCCTTGATTTCCTCTTCAGATTGCTCATTTTTTGTGCACATAAATGCTACTGATTTTTGTGTGTTGATCTTATATTCTGTCATTTTACTGAATATGTTAATCATCTCTGGAACTTTGCTATAAATTTTTCAGGGCTTTCTATGTATAGGATAATGTCACCAGCAAATAGTGAAATTTTAACTTCTTCCTTGTCAATGTGGATGCCTTTTATTTCTTTTTCTTGCCTAAGTGCTTGAGCAAGTACATCTAACACAATATTAAATAAGAGGAGTGACAGTGGATATCCTTGTCTTGTTCCAGATCTTAGTGGCAAAGGCTTTAGCATTTCACCTTTAAATAAAATGTCACCTGTGGGTTTTTCATATATAACCTTTATCATGTTGAGGAAAATTCTTTCTAGTCCTATTTTTGAAGTGTTTTTATCAAGACAGGATGCTGTATTTTGTCAAATGCTTTTTCTACATCAATAGAGATGATCATCTGATTTTTTTTCTGAGGTATTAATGTGTTGTATTACATTGTTTGGTATTCTCATGTTGAAACATCCTCACATACTAGGGATGAAACTCAATTGATCTTGTCTATAATTCATTTGATAGGTCATTAGCAAATATCAATATAGCAAATACAATAAACAAATACAATTAGCAAATATTTTGTTTAGGATTTTCACATGCATATTTATTAGAAAGACAGGTCTGTAGTTTTCTTTCTTTGTGGCATATTTTAGTGGCTTCATTAGGAGGGTGATACTGGCATCATAGAATTAATTAGGTAATATTCCCTCCCCTCTAGGTTTTGATAGAATTTAGGCAGGATTGGTTTTATTTCTTTCCAGAATGCTAGGCCCAATTCTGAGTTTTTCTTAATCAGAAGGTTTTTGATGGCTAATTCAATCTCGTACTTTCTACAGTTCTGTTGAGAACATCAATTTCTTCTTTTGTCAATGTAGATTGCTTGTGTGTTTACAGAAAATTTTCAATTTCTTCTAAGTTATCCATCATGTTGATATATATAGTTTTTCATTGTATCCTCTTATGATTCTCTTTATTTCTGTGGTTTCAATGGTGATAGCACTTCTCTCATATGTTGTTTTATGTATTTGCTTCTACTTTCTTTTTTCTTTATTCATTTAGCTAAGGGATTTTCAATTTTTTAACTCTCAAAAATCAATTTTTGTTTGTGCTAAATTTTCTAGTTTTTTTTTTCCCCTTCAATTTCATTTAGTTCTGCTCTAAACTTTATCTCCTTCTTTCTGCCTGGTTTGGGAATAGTTTGTTGTTCTTTTGCTAGTTCCTCCAGGTGTGCAGTTGTGTCTTCAATTTAAGCTCTTTGTTCTTTTTTAATACAAACATTTATGGTTATAATTTTCCCTCTCAGTACTTCTTTTGCTGTATCTGTTTTGATATGTTGTGTTTTCATTTTCTCTCATAACAAAGTAATTTCTTTTGCAATTTTCTACTTAAACACCTAATTATTTGAGAGTTTGTTTACCTTCAATGTTTTTGTGCCTATTCTGGTTCTCTGCCTCTTATTTATCTAAAACTTCATTCCATTGTGGTATGAAAAATTACTTTGTATAACTTCAATTGTTCTGAAATAATTGAGACCTGTCCTGAGACTTAGCATGTGGTCTGTCCTGGAGAATGGTCCATGTGTACTGGAGAAAAATATATATCTTACTGTATTTGGGTGTAATGTTCTGTATATGTCTTTTAGTTCTAGATCCTCTAATGTATTTTTCAAGGTCTCTGTTTCTTTATTGACCCTCTGCTGAGATGCTTTGTCTAATGGTGATTATGTATTAAATGGTATACAATAACTGTAGAGGCCTCTATTTCTCCACTTAGTTTTTCCAATATTTGCCTCATGAATTTTGTAGCACACTGGTTAGGTGCATAAATGATTTTGAGTATTCTTTCTTAATGATAGAGTACCACTTTTATCAATATATAGTGTCCTTCTTTCTCTCTTACAATAGTTTTGCATTTAAAGTCAATTTTTTCCAATATTAGTTTAGCTAATCCCATCCTTTTTTGTTTATGTTTTGCATGTAAAATCATTTATTAACCATTCACTTGCAATCTCCTTGTGTCCTTGAGTTTAAGGTGAGTTTCTTGTAAACAGCATATAGATGGGTCATATTTCTTTATCCATTCCACCAATTTGTGTCTTTTAATTGGAAACTTTAATCCATTTACATTCAAAGTTATTAGTTTCAAGGCATACGTCAATTAGTAATTTTTTCCTTAAGTTTTTGTATGTCATATTTTGTTTTTATTTCCCTTATGTTTTTTTTTAATTTTATTGAAGTATATCATTCATACGTGAACATTTATAAACAATAACTGCATAGTAAAAGTTGTGAACTTACCAAACAAACATGCATAACATCAAACAGGAGATTCATACATCAACCCACCACCAACACCCTGCATTGTTGTGAAACATTTGCTACAAGTTATGAAAAAATATCATCAAAATATTACTACTAACTATAGTCAATATTTTACATTTGGTGTATTTCCCCCCAACTTATTCTGACTAATAATCTTCATTTCTACACTCTCCCTCAACTCCCTCTCCCTGGTTATTTCCTTTCACCCTGCAAAAATCACTTTAGTATACCTTGAAGGGAAGGTTTCTTGTTGACAAACACTCTTAATTTCTGTTAATCTGAAAATATTTTGAATGCTCTCACCTTTTTTAATGCAAGCTTTGCTGGATACAGAGTTCTTGGTAGCCATTTTTTTTTTTTTCTTTTAGCACCTTAATTATGTCACACCACTGCCTTCAAACTTCCAGGTTTTCAGATGAGAAATTATTGCTTAATTACATCTAACTTCCTTTTTATGTGATGGATCTCTATTCTTTTGCTATTTTCAGTGTTTTCTGTCTTGAGTGTTTGACAATTTGGTAAGTATTTGTCTCAGTGTAGACCTGTTTGGCAGTTTGAGATTATGTATGAACTTCAAAAAAGATAAGGATTGTATTTGTAAACGTGTCTATCCCTCTGGGCATGATAACCTTTGATTGCATTAGATACAGCTGTGATGTCTTTGATTAAATTATGCTAAGATTTGGGCTTTAATTCAACCATGTCAGTAGGGTATGTCTCAGTATTTCATCCCCACCCCTTGGGTGGACTGATATAAATGGGTGCCCACTCAAGAAGACACAGAAGAAGATACGGAAGAAGAGAGAGTTTTGCCATGTTTGATCCTGGGGCCCCGGAGAGAGCTGAGCCATTTGCCTGATACTTTGCAGCACAGCAGCTGAGAAAGCCTGGAAAGAAGTGATCCCTATGCCAGAGTAATATAGGAAACCCTAACAGATGGACATTATGCCATCCTACAGCTGAGATTGGAAGAACTTGGGTACATGGAACCTTAAGAGGAAGAAAGGAGAGACCAGGCAGAGATCACCAACTATCTTGCGTAAACACAAGCCAACTGACTTTGCTGAGAATGCAGCCTTGAGTTGGACTATTTAAGGCCTTTCAACTGTTAGCATTTACCCCAAATAAATACCCTTTATAAAAGCCAACAGATTTCTAGTATTTTGCATCAGCACCCCTTTGGCTGACTAATACAACCTGTTAGGATTTATACTGTTTGGAGTGTGCTTCACTTCTTGGACATGTACACACATATCTATCAAAAGAATTGGAAATTTTCAACCATTATTTATTCCAACACACCTTCTGCCCCCTTTTCCTTCTCTTTTCTCTCTGGAATGTCTATAATGCATATGTTTGTGTGTTTCAAATCATCATTCAATTACCTGAGTCCCTGCTAAATTTTTTATATTTTTTTTTCTATCTGTTATACTACCTCTGCAATTTCAGAGGTATTATTTCTTTATTCTGTCTGTTCAAATCTGCTGTCATGTGCTTCCAGCAAAATTTTTATTTCTTGCACTGTCCATACATCACCCTCAGATCTATTATCTTTTACATATGTTTATGATTTCTTCTGTATATTACCCCAATGACTTCTTAATATCTTATCTCTTAACTTCATTATGTTGATTCATGATATTTGTTTGGACATCCTTGATTATTTGTTCCACATTTTTCATCTCCTCCTGTTTTTTAAATTTGTTCACTGGACTGGGCCATTTCTTCCTATTTCAAAGTATGGCTCATAATTTTTTGCTGGTGTCTAAGCATCTATTTATTTTGATAAACTTATTCAGATGGTTTGCTTCTCTTTCTAAACTAAGGTTTTATTTCATTTTTTGTGTGTGTGTTAAGGTTCCTCTTTGACACTTGTTTCCACTTACTCTATATCCTTGTAGTTGTCTGTGCTTCTGGTTTTCATTTGGGCTTTTTATCTCTCTGTCACTATTCCTCCTGGATGATGTTCATCACCCTCCTCATCTGCAGATCCCCAGAGCAGGTCCCTCAGAGAGCTTTTTCCCTTCTCCCATTGTGTTTTTTGATGGAGTTGAGCCTTGCCTAGCTACTCTGATGCCATCTTCCTGGAAGTTCTTGCTTAGAGATCTTAATCTCAATATTATTTTAGTGAATGACTATAAGCACAGTGGATTGTTATCCAAATTTAAATCGTTAAAAAAGCTTGCAAATATAGTGGTGTCTAACTGCACATCATAAATATTTACTATGATAACCCTCTAGAAAGTATTTAGTAGTGATTAAATTTCCATTACGTTTTACAGTAAGATTTGAAACCCTACATGTCATTTTAATCCTAAATTAATGGAGAAAATTGTGTATGCTATATGAATTCTATTTTTGCAGAAAAATTAAATCTGAATACATTAAAACTTGAATTTGGCTTGTCATCCATTCTTTTGGGTGCTGTGTTTACTTGTTGCCTTATCATATTAGGTCTTGGCCAATATTCTATTAGTAGAAAGTTTAGGGTTAAAAAATTCTTTTTATAACTGGTCTGGGAAGTCAAAGCATTTTTATTTTAGGCTATCACATTATTTTAGCTTAGATATTTTGTTTTGGAATGGAATTAGAGAGAAGGTAGACAGTATCACTAAGAAAACAACAGTATTTAATATTTAGTGTCTTGCTCATGTCAGAGAATGAGAATCATGAAAATTGTGATTTAGACATTGAAAGCACAGCACAGGGTGTTGGAGAAGAGTATTTGCCTCTTATTGATTGTTATTTATTTTTAACAACACTATTCGTGTATTGTTCTTATAAACATTCCTTAAATGAAGTATTCACTTTTTTAAAAAGCACTATCAGAAAAGAGTGAGAGGGAAGAAAATGTGAGACTAGTTAAAAAAAAAAAGGATAAGATGTTAAAGTTAACCAGAATACATACAAAAGTAAAATATATGTAGAAAGACTAAGTGCTGATTCATCATGAAGACATTACTATTCCAAATTTGTATAAATCTAATAACATTCTATCAAATTATATACAGCAGAAGTTAATGAAAATAAGTGGTAAAATCCATAATTGATATTCAATAAAGATTTTAAAAATTTAGTCATTAATTCATATGAGAAATGATAAAAAATTTAAACAACATGATATATAAAATAAAGCTATTGTCATATACAAAATACCAGATATTAAAATGCCAGATTTCACATTAGTCTTAAATGCACTGAGAACTTTTAGAAAAACTTATAGAACTTATAGAGAAATCATGAGCTAAACCAGTGGTTCTTAACCTCAGTCAATGTTGTGCTCTAGGGAATATTTGGCAATTTTGGAGACTATTTTCATTGTCATGATTAGGGGAAGAATATGATACAGGTATCTTTGCAGAGATGCAAGAGATGCTGCTAGGCATCTGTTTTAATTTCATGGCTGTTAACACAAATGTCATGCAATCTGTTGGCTTAAACAATTGGAATGTATTGGCTCACAATTTTGTGGCTAGGAGAATTCCAAAACAAAATATCATAAAAGAAATGATTTCTTTTGGAAGACTGTGGTATTCTGGAGCTGGCTTATGGAAATCCTTGCTCCTTCACTTTTCAGTCACATGGCACCGCACATGCAGGCTTCTCCTGGATTCTCTGAGTTCCATTGATTTCCACCTGTTGGTGGCTCCCTGTGGCTTTCTCTCTATTCATCAAAATTTCACTCAGCCAATAAAGGAATCTAGTAATAGGATTAAGTATTATCCTCATTCTGATTCTGTTGGGTCACACCTTATTTGAAGTAATTTCACCATAATTTCCTCTTTACAATGGGTTCACATGCACAGGAAATGAATAAGTTTAAAAATATGCTTTCTTGGGTACATAGTTTCAAGCCACTACAACATCTTACAATATCCAGGACTGTACCTCATACCAAAAATGACCTATTCTAAAATGGCAAGAGGGTCTTGGTTGAGAAGCCTTGTTCTCAAATGTAAACTGCCCTATAAATATCATAGAACATATATTGTGTAATATATGGATATATGGAATTAAATTTTTAAAAAATATATTTTATATTTATTTTTAAAAGATACTTAGGTTACATAAACTGTCACATAAAAAATATAAGGGATTTCCACATGCTCCACTCCTAGACTTCCCACTTTTCCCCACATTAACAACCTCTCTCATTAATGTGGTACATTCATTGCAATTGATAAAACATTTTGGAGCATTGCCACTAAGCATAGACTATAATTAACATTGCAATTTACACTCTCTCTTAATCAATTCTGTAGGCTATGGAAGGATATATAATGGCATGTATCTGTCACTGCAATGTCATCCAGGTCAATTCCAAGTCCTGAAAATGCCCCCATATTACACCTCTTTTTCCCTCTCCCTGACCTCAGCACATCCAGTGGCCACTGTCTCCACATCAATGATATAATTTCTTCCATTGCTAGAATCACAATAATTCTATAGCAGAACATCATTAAGTCTACTCTAGTCCATATTTTATTTGACAATCCTGAGGATTCTGGGATAGGGATGCCCACTCCACCTCTAATTGAGAGGGTACATTGATCCCATCTGGCTGATGGATTAGACTCTCTTGCTTGCATTTGTAGACACTCTCAGTTCCTTGGTGTGGTGGTTGTCCATCCTCACCACTCCATCAGCTGTCCTTGAGGAGTCCAATGAACTGGAGAGTAAGTGCTGCAACTCCACTGAGGCTCAGGGCTCAGTCGGCACATGGGCAGCCCAGAGAGTCAAGTCTACTGAATGTACACCTACCAACTCCAGCACAAACTATTGGTTCAAACAAAAGGTACATAAGAGGCATGTGTAGAGAAGTCACATCTGAGTCCAACTCTGTCACACTTGGGAGCATAACCTCCAAAGTAGGGCCCACTGGTAAGGCACCAAACTCTGGAGCTATACTCCATTACCACAGAATCTGGGTGTCTCTGGATCCCTCAGGAGCCCCACTTTTTAGGGTAGTATCTACTTTGGCCATCTATGAGATCCTGCTGAGATATGCATAAGTGTTACCTCTCTGATGACCTTCTGACAAACTTTGAAGACTCTTAACCATATACACTCATTTCTATTTACTTTCCCCCCCTTTTATTCATGGTCTTTTTTCAGTTGTATCACCAGCTGATGCTTGGTAGTAATCCCTTGGTGCCAGGGAGGCTCAACATGGGAGTCATGTCCCTCACTAGGGGGATGGTAATGCATCCGCATGCTGAGTTTGGCTTAGAGATAGGCCACAGTTGAGCAACATGGAGCCTCTCAGGAGGTAAGTCTTAGGCAACCTGCAACACTATGCAAAGTTGAAAATGCAAACAAAAAAGCTCATAAGCATAGTCATCAATTTCAAGCGCCCACAAATGGACCATCTTTCTTCATAATTCATTGTCCCTCTTTGTACATGGGGGATTGTTGATGTGCCATTAGAGAATGTGGCAGAGCCCCCCCAGGATGGACATTAAACAATCCTTCATCTGTTGTGTGCATCTCTACACACTGTGGCAATGCCCTAGGAATATTTGAACATATTTATAGACCTTGTATGTATGCCCAGATGAACTTTCTCCCATGTGTTCCTTCATCACTGACACCCCACATCATTGATCCTCCCTTGTCATAGTTGTGACCCATCTGTGATCCAAAACTTCTTCAAACATGAAGTTAAGAATGTTGCCAAATTCAATTAATAGGAAAATGAATAATTATAGGTTTAAATATAAGAAATAAAATACATAATAATTTAGAAAAACTAAAACTAAAATAAAGTAAAAAAAATGGGGTATTAAAAAAATAAAAAAACATTTAAATATTTTCTTTTTGAAGTTTTGCCTTTCATCACTGTAATATTTGTTGTCCTGTAAGTACAGTGGCATTTTCTTCCATTACTTCCCCAGTGTCTTATTTTTCTTTTTTTGTCTTCAAGGAAGACTTAGGTCACAGTAAAGTCACATACAGAATAGAGGGGACTCCCATATACCCAACATGTCCCCCTTCCCCCTTCCCTATTAATAACCATTTTACACATGGATTGTATATCAGAGAGGTCATGTAATATTTGTCCTTCAAAGCTTGGCTTGCTTCACTCAACATAAGGTCCTCAAGATTCATCCATGCTATCGCTATCCCATGTATTAGTACTGTAATCCTTCTTACAACTGAGTAATATTCCATTGTATGTATATACCACATTTTGTTTATCCATTCATCTGTTGATTGGCATTTGGGTTGATTCCAGCTTTGGGTGATAGTGAATAATGCCACTATGAACATTGGTGTGCATATATCTGCTCCTGTCCGTGCTTTCAGTTCTTCTTTGTATATACCCAGCAGTGGAATTGCTGGGTCATATGGCAGATCTATAGTTAGTTTATTCAGGAACTGCCAGACTGTCCTCCACAATGGCTGGATCATTCTACAATCCCACCACATTCTCTCCAAAAGTTGTAGTCCTTTTTTTTAAAGGCCACCAGTCTAATGGGTATAAGATGGTATCTCATTGTAGTTTTGATTTGCATTGCCCTAATAGTTAGTGAGGCTGAGCATTTTTTCACATGCTTTTTAGCTATTTGTATTTCTTTTTTGGAGAAGAGTTTGTTCAAATCACTTGCTGACTTTTTAAATAGGTTGTCTGTTTTGTTTATTTTTGAGATATAGGATTTCTTTATATATGCTGAATATTAGACTCCTAACAGATATATGGTTACTAGATATTTTCTCCCATTAGGTAGGTTGTCTTTTCACTTTCTCAACTCCTTTGAGGTGTAAAACATTTTAATTTTGAGGAAGCCCCATTTATCTATTTTTTATATGTCTACTAGTGATTTTGGTGTGAATTTCATGAAGCCATTTCCTATTACAAGGTCCTGTAGATGTTTCCCTACATTATCTTCCAAGGTCTTTATGGTCTTGGCACTTATATTTAGTTCTGTGATCCACCTTGAGTTGATTTTTGTATAAGGTGTGAGATGGTGTTCCTCTCTCATTCTTTTGGATATGGATATCCAGTTCTCCAAGCACCATTCATTGAAGTGGCCATTCTCTCTCAGTTGAGTGGGCTTGATGGCCTTGTGAAATATCAGATGACTGTATATGTTCAGATCTATATCAGAACTCTCAGTTCATTTCCACTGATCGGTATGTCTATCTTTGTGCCAATACCATGCAGTTTTGACCAGTGTAGGTTTTTAGTGTGTTTTAAAGTCAGGTAGTGTGATTATGTAATTTCATGTTTCTTTTTCAATATGTCTTTGGTTCTTTGGGGCCTCTTACCCTTCTAAACAAATTTCATAGTTACTTTATCCAATTCGGTAAAAAATGCTGAGTTGATTTTTATTGGAATTACATTAGAGCTGTATATTAGTTTGGGTAGATGGACATCTTATGATATTTAGTCTTACTATCCATGAACAGGGAATATTCTTCCTTTTATTTAAGTCTTCTTTTATTTCCTTTAACAGTGCCTTGTAGTTTTCTATGTAAAAATCACTTACATCTTTAGTTAAATTTATTACTAAGTATTTGATTATTTAAATTACTAATGTAAATGGTATTTTTTTTTCTTGATTTCCTCCTCAGATTGCTCTTTATTGGTGTACAGGAATGCTACTGATTTTTTCACATTGATCTTATAGCTTGTGACTTTACTGAACTCATTTATAAGTTCTAGAAACTTTGTTGTAGATTCCTAGACCTTCTATGTATAGGGTCATGTCGTCTGCATATAATAAAATTTTTATCTCTTCCTTTCCAATTTAGATGCCTTTTATTTCTTTTTCCTGCCTCAGTGCTTGAGCAAGTACTTCTAACATAATGTTAAACAGGAGCAGTGATAACAGGCATCTTTGTCTTTTCCCTGATCTTAGAGGGAAAGCTTTTAGGATTTCAGCATTGTATATGATGTTAGCTGTGGGTTTTTCATATATACCTTTTATCATGTTCAGAAAGTTTCCTTCTATTCCTATCTTCTACAGTATTTTTATCAGGGAAGAGTGCTGTATTTTGTCAGATGGTTTTACTGCATCTATAGAGATGATCATGTGATTTTATTTTTCGATTTGTTTATGTGGTGTATTATGCTGATTGATTTTCTTATGTTAAACCATCCTTGCATACCTAGGATGAAACCCACTTGGTCATGGTGTATAATTCATTTGGTGTGTTGTTGAATATGATTAGCAAGTTTTTTGTTGAGCATTTTAGCATCTAGTTTCATTAGAGAGATTGGTGTGTAATTTCCTTTTCTTGTGTTGTCTTTATTTGGCTTTGGTATTAGAGTAATGTTGGCATCATAGAAAGAGTTAGGCAATTTTCTTTCTACTTCTATTTTTTGGAAGAGTTTAAGAAGGATTGGTGTTAGTTCTTTCCTGAATGTTTGGTAGAATTTGCCTGTGAAGCTGTCTGGTCCTGGGCTCTTCTTAGTCAGCAGGTTTTTGAAGACTTATTCTGTCTCTTTACTTCTGATTGGTCTGTTGAGTTCATCAATTTATTCTTTTGTCAATGTAGGCTGCTTGTGTGTTTCTAGGAATTTCTCCATTTCCTCTAAATTATCCTTCTTGTTGGCATATAATTTTTCAAAGTATCCTCTTCTGGTACTCTTTATTTCTGTGGGGGTCAGTGGTGATATCCCCTTCCTTATTTCTTATTTTCTGTATTTCCATCTTGTCTCTTTTTTTCTTTGTTACTCTGGCTAAGGGTTTCTCAATTTTATTGTTCTTGTAGAAACAGCTTTGGTTTTGTTTATTTTTTCTGTTGATTTCTTATTATCTATTTCATTTAGTTCTGCTCCAATTGTTGCTATTTCATTCTTTCTATTTTCTTTGAAGTTAATTTGTTGTGTTTCTCTAATTCTTCCAGGTGTGCAGTTAGGTCTTTGATTTTAGCTCTCTCTTCTTTTTTGATATATGCATTTATGGCTATGAATTTCACTCTCAATACAGCTTTTGCTGCATCCCGCAGGTTTTGATATGTTGTGTTTTCATTTTCATCCATTTCGAGGTAGTTTTGATTTCTTTTGAGATATCCTCCTTGACCTACTGTTTGTCTAAGTCTGTGTCGTTTAACTTCCATATCTTTATGCCTAATCTGGTTCTCTGGCCCTTACTGATTTGCAATTTCAGTCCATTGTGGTCAGAGAAATTACTTTATATAATCTCAAACTTTCTGAATTCATTGAGATTTTTTCTGTGACCTAGAATGTGGTCTATCTTAGAGTATGATACATGTGCACTCAAGAAGAATGTATATACTGCTATATTTGGTGTAGTGTTCTGTATATGTCTCTTAGATTCAGATCCTCTAATGTATTTTTCAAAGTCTTTGTCTTTTTTATTGATTCTCTGTCAAGATTTTCTGTCTAATGATGGTAATGGTGTATTAAAGTCCCCCACTACAATTATAGTGGCATCTATTCCTCCACTTAGTTTTTACAGTGTTTGCCTCATGTACTTTGTGGTGCCCTGATTAGGAGCATAAATGCTTATGATTGTTCTTTCTTCTTGAAAGATTTCCTCTTTTACTAATATATAGTGTCTATCTTTGTCTCTTTCAATAATTGTGCATTTAAAGTCAATTTTGTCCATTATTACTATAGCCACTCCAGTCCTTTTTTTTTTTGGTTAATGTTTGCTTGTAAATTTTTTTGAGCCATTCACTTTCAGCCTCCTTGAATCCCTGGATCTAAGATGGGTTTCTTGGAGACAGCATATAATGGGTCATATTTCCTTATCCATTCTGCCAATCTGTGTCTTTTGACTGGGTAGTTCAAATCATTAACATTCAGTGTTATTGCTTTCAAGGAATTACTTACATTAGCCATATTTTCTTTGGGTTTATATGTATATCATAAATTCTTTTTCTATTCTTTTCTTCTTTTTAGTTGTTCTTACACTCTACTCTGACTTTCTCTTTCTTGTTTGTTCCTTTCAACTTGCAGAACTCCCTTTAGTATTTCTTGAAGAGCAGGTTTCTTATTGACAGATTTCTTAAGATTTCTTATTGAGTAGGTTTCTTAAGTACAATGTTCACATATACTCTGCTATTGCTGATACTTTGTATTTGTGTGGTACTTTATATCTATATTTTAAAAGATGCTTAGATTACATAAATTTTATACAAAAATTACAGGGATTCCCATGTTCCCTACCTCCCACACCTCCCACAAAATCCCACATAATGTCTTTCATTAGTGTTGCACATCACGTGCAATGGATATACACATCCTGGGACTTTGCCATGAAGCATGGACCATAGTTCACATTGTAGACCACAGTCTCTCCCACAGAGTTCTGCATGGTATATGCTGATGTAAAATGGCCTATATCTGTCATTGTAATGTTGCTCAGGATAATTCCCAAGTCCTGAAAAAGCCCCTGTATTACAACTGCTTTTCCCTTCCCTGCCCTGAAAGCATCCAGTGGTCACTGGCTCCAACTCACTCTTGTAATTTCTTCCATTGCTTGAATCACAGTATGTCTACAACAGAATACCAGTAAGTCCACTCTAGTCCATAGCTCTTCCCCCAATCCTGAGGAGTTTGGGATGGTGATGTGCACTCCACCTCCAAGTGAGAGGGTCCCATATCCCATGGATATGATGGATGGGATTATCCTGCCTGCAGCTGCAAGCTCTCTCCATTCCCTGGGATGGCCATTGTCCATCACTGTCTCCTCACCAGGTGACTTCCGCAGGTCCATTAAGCTGTAGAGTAGGAGTTGCAGCTCCACTGAGATTCCAGGCACAGCTGGCACATGGTCAGGCCAGAGGCTCCAGTTTCTGGAAGTACACCTACAAACTCCAGCCTCACATATAGGTTTGAATAGAAGGGACTGATGGACCATGTGCAGGGAAGACTTATTTGAGTCCAACTCTGTCACTCTCAGGAGCACAGATTCCAAAGTAAAGCCCACTGATAGGGCATCAATCTCTGGAGCTCTCCCCTGCCATATAGGACCTGGGTGTCTCCAGAGCCCTCAGGAGCCCCTCTGTGTGGGATAATATCCACTTTGGTGTTCTATGAGATCCTACTGAGGTGTGCGTAAATGTTACTTCTGGGATGACCTCCCGACTCTCTTTGAAGTCTCTCAGCCACATGAACTCATTTGTCTTTACCATCCATAATTTTTGAAAGCCAGCTTTGCTCAATAGATGAATTCTTGGCTGGAACTTATTTTCTTTTAGTACCTTAACTATGTCACACCATTGCCTTCTTGCCTCCATGGTTCCAGATGAGACATCTTAACTTAATATTATTGAGCTTCCCTTGTATGTGATGGTTCTCTTTTCTCTTGATGCATTCATTATTATTATTATTATTTTGTCTTTAGTCTTAGATAGTTTGACATGTATATGTCTCAGAGAAAGCCTGTTGGTATTTATACTGTTTGGGGTGTGCTGCATTTTCTGGATATGTACATCCATCTCTCTCAATAGGGTTGGAAAGTTTTCAGCCATTATTTCCTTCAACACTCCTTCTGTCCCCTTTCCCTTCTCTTCTCCCTATGGGATGCCTATAATGTGTATTTTTGTGCATTTTCCATTGTCATTCAAATCCCTAAGTCGCTGCTGGATTTTTTCTATCTTTTTATCTATCTGTTCTACCATCTTTTTGATTTCAGATATTCTGTCTTCCACATCACTAATTTTTTCCTCTGCTTGTTCAAACCTGCTGTTATGTGTTTCTCCCATAACTAGATTATGCCTTTCATCACCATCATATCCATTATCTTTTTATGTATGTTTACAGTTTTTTCAGTATATTCTTCCAGTGTCTTCTTAATATCTTCAATTTCTTCTTTTACTTTATTGAGTTGGTCCATGATATTTGTTGGGACAGCTTTGATTAATTGTTTAATGTTCAGCATCTCTTCCTGGTTTTTGATTTGTTCATTGGACTGTTCCATGTCTTCTTGTTTCTTGGTATGGTTTATAGTTTTTTTTTGCTGTCTGGTCATGTTTTTATCTTAATGGGTTTATTCAATTAATTAGCTTCTCTTTCTACACTAGGGTTTTATTTAGTTGCTGATTTTGTGTGTGGGTTAAAGTTTTCTCTTTGACATTTTTTTCTTCTTGTTATATTTCCTTGCTGTGTTCTATGTTCCCTTGAAGGAAAAAGATTAGGGCCAGAGAAAGTGAAAGTGGTAAGTAAAGAAAATGGATAATAGTAATAATAATAGTAAAAGCTATAAGGGTAATCATATACTACCTATGAATATTAATATTTAACTGGGGTAAGCAGTGTAGAGTAATAGGAATAAATAGTGTAGTAAAACAATGAAATGGGAAACCAAATAGGGAAAAATATAAAGAATTTATTAAAATCCTAGAATGATGAGGAGAGAGGGAAAGAGAAAAGAAAGGACAAAAATAAAATAAGTTAATAAAACAAAAAAAAACAGAATAGGCAAGATAGAAATAAAAAACCAGAAGAATTGAGAACTAAATAAAGAGAGGTGGAATGTAAGAACAACAACAGAAAGCAGAAGATAGAAAGATGAAGGAAGGAAAAGAGATAGCATTGGTAGACAAAATCGGTATACACAGAAAAGGGGAAATCAAGGAAGGGAAACACATAAACAAGAAACAAGCCAGCAACACCTAATTAAAGAAAAAAAGAGGGGGAGGAAGAGGGGAGAAAAACAATAAAACAAACAAACAAATACACAAGCAAGCAGTGAAACAAAAACTAAGGAAGGACAACCTTCCCTGTTAGGTTCCTGTGGAGTTTCTCATGCTGATGGTGTTCACCAATAAATTATTCTGCATCTTTCCCTCTGCAGGTTTTGAAGCAGGTTTTAGTGAGTAAAGTAAGTTAAAGTTTTAAAGAAAGTAACCTTTTTATAGGAATAATAAAATACCCAATAGAAGATAATACAAAAATAATGTCTATGTTTTCCCTGTCTAAAAGTATCAGCTTGATGTTTGATATCCTGGTTGATCACTACTCTAAGAGGAACCAGGAATCAAATTAGGGACCTTGTATATTTAAGGTGGCAACTCCTCCACTGAGCTAAACTTTCTTGTTAGGTCAGTTATTTCTTCAGAAAACTATCTAGTCTCTTTCCCTCAGGCAGTTTGACTCTGCAGTTGGATAACTTCCTGCTGATTAGGAGTCTGTCCCTGCTCCTTTTCTATTTTTATTGATTTCTCTCCCATGGCAGCGGGACACAATAGCCTGTGAAAGGGGATTCCCCCTCACTTCTCCCAGTCAGGTTTAGTTCCCTTTAGAAATTTAAATGGGGCCCTGGTGACTGAACTAACTGTGAAGAAATGACTCTCCAACCTCTTCCAGATCACCCACTCCTCCCAGGGGATCCTAAATATGCTCTTGGAAGGTTATTAAGCATGTCCTATTGCCATCTCCCTTAGAGGGGTTGAAATTTTGAGAGTTTAATGCACAGGACTAGTCAATTGCCTGACTCTACCCTCTTCAGGCCAAATTTCTCTATCCCAGTGTGCTTAGGTAAATCAGGCTGCCTCAGCAGATTTGCCTCTCCCTTTTTCCTGGTTCCACCTTGAGCCAGCTCATATGTTCCTCAAAGCTCAAAGGGGGTCCAGGCAATGAAACCCACAGACAGGAAACTCCTCTACAACTCTCCTGAACCCTCCCACTTTTGGAGTATGCTCTCTTCTGCTAGGTGTCCAGTGGGAGTCAGGGCTCAGGGCTTGAGGAAGCTTTGCCTTGAGAGTGGGGCTTAGCAGTTCCAGTTTCCAACCTCAGAGGCATGAACCTCAGGGATTTTTTACCTTGAGTAATTTATCTCTTTGTCCAGCTCTCTCCAGATCAATACCCTGAAGCCTCCTGCTCTGTGGTTTCCCCAAACAGTTCACTGAGAGAGGATCTTGCCCCCTCCCTCAGCTATTTTTTGTGAGAGAGATGGTGAGTCCACCCTTAAACTGACACCATCTTGCTGACCCCCTGGAGTTAAGTTTCTAAAATGATAAGCAGGAAATCTTTAAATGTTTATTCATTTAGTTATTCACATTGTAATTACTAATATGTCCAAAAACAAATTGAAATCAAACTTAAAAGAAAATTTGAAATAATACTTGCAATACAGCATATCAAAACTGGCAGGATGCAGGGAGTGGATGTGGCTCAAGTGGTTGACTGCTCCCTACATGGGAAGTCCAGGGTTTGGTTCCTGGTGCCTCATATAAACAACAACAAAAACAAAAAAAGAAAAACAGCAAGCAAACAGATCAGAAAACCAACTTGGGGAAGCCAGTGTAACTCAGTGGTTGAGCACCAACTTTCCACATATAAGGTCCTATGTTCAATCCCCAGCACCCATCCCTAAAAACAAAACAAAACAAAACAAAACAAAAAACCTGTCAGGATGCAACAAAAGCCTTGCTTAGAGGAAATTAGAGGAAATTATACAGACACAAATATTATATAACAGAAAAAAAGAAAAGCTGAAAAACAGTGATATAAATGTTTATCTCAAATTTTAGAAAAACAACAAATTGCAAATAAAGAAAACACAAAATACAAATAAAGAAAAGTATTAAGACAAATACATAAATTAGCAAAATAGAAAATTAATCCATAACAGTTTCAGTATTTCTTCCTGTAGCATGACGACCACAACCAGGTCTCAGGTTGTGTACTTATCTCATTTCTAGTTTTCCTGTTTCTTAATAAGCTCTTCACTCTATTGCCTACTCTATGGCATGTCCTTAAATTCTTTTCTATGACATAGTTAAGAACCTAGAAGCCCAGAACTGCCAATATATTTGGTGAGCCAAGCCAGGAGACAAAGAGGAAAGCAATGCTCCCTGACCCCAACTGAAGATTGGTGATCCCAACTTGACCCTGGTCACAAGATCCCATCTGGAACTCTTTCTGGGGTCAAGGGGAAGCCCCAGATACCTCCAAACAAAAGGTTTCCTCATTGGGCTCTTGAGAGCTAACAGGCAGGGATCATAAGGCAACCAATCAGAATAAAAAACAGCTGGGTCCCCTCTTCAATATTAGGGAAGGGAAGGAGGAAAGGCCTAATCTGGGACCCACATGCATGTCTCATCTTGTAACATGCCCTCAATCCATGTCTCAGGATTTGTATTTATTGCATTTCTAGTTATCTTTTTCTTAATAAATTTCTCTGCATACCTTGAAAATAGAGTTTCAAAAAATGCCAAAAATTAATCCTTAAAAACTAATACCACTTCTAACAAATGAAATTTATAAAACTTTTGGAACAAATAACCTATATTAGGAATGAAGAAAAATTACAGACAATATATATTATAAGAAGATACAATGTTGCATTTTATAATAATGAATATTATACTTTATATTAAATTGACTAACTCACAGAAAATAAAAACTGATAGAAGAAAAAGTATAAAATATGATAAGAATTTCCTTAGTTAATTAAACTTTTGGAAATTATAGAAATTAATCAGTACAAAGAAAAACTCATGGAAGAATGGAATCATCAATAACACTTTTAAATATCTAAGGAAATTTTTTTTTTTATTTATTTAAGGAATGCAAGTTTGACTATATTTAATTTTGAAAATTAATTTTCATAAGCACAGATTACATCTTTTTATTTAACTTTATTTGTACATTTAATAATTGAAAATATAAACAATTAAATACTAAAAAGTAAACACAGATGAATAAATATATACATTTCTCCATTAAATATAATGGATACATATAATTTTTTTTTTTAATCAAACAATATGTTACACAATATATTTGGTTCATAGTAATGCATTTATACAGTATTTGTCCTTTTGTGTCCGGCTTGCTTCACTCAGCAACAGATTACATCTTAACATTAAATAAGATAAATATTCTATGGTCATCTCAAGAAAGCCATTTAATTTAACAAAGTTAATAAATTTAAAGTTCTATGAACTCAGCCTATATCAAACCAGTTTTGTGAATTGGGTGCCCTCTCTAAGTCATTGCCAGCTTTACAGGAGTCTTTGTAATGGTTGACTTGTCTCTCCTGTCCCATAGAAATAGTTGAAACTATATGATTACATGAGTATAAAATCATAAACTAAAAAATAATATAATATATGCAATTGGAAATTAGGAGAGTAGTCCTAATTTATTGTTAGTGACTGGAAGGGAAAACTAAGAAATTTTTGAGTAGCAGTGTTAAAGAAATTCTTGATCTGAAGGCCAATTACAAAGATGTGCTCAGTTTGTGAAAAATCATTTAAAATAAGTGCAAATGTCTTTATTTTAATTTCAATAAAATTCTTAAAAATAAAGAAAACCTAAAAATATTTAATACATAGATGGCAGTATTATAGAATATTTATTATATATAATATAACATGAAATATGAGAAATATAAAACCAAATATGTTTTATTTGGCAGTAAATTTAAAAGTCTTTAATCTATTACAATATGCTATAACATTATGTCAGATCATAAATATAAATTCAGCTCGACACCAAGCATCTTCACTAGGTCCCCTCTTTAATGTAATTAGGTAACAAGCTTCAAAATAACAGTGTGGGCAAGGAAGATACAAAGAAAACATGGAAAAATCAAAACATAGTAAATACTACAGCCATCATGCTGTTAAAAAAATGTAATAAAATATAATTTAATTTTAAAATACAAACAAAATAGACCATTCGAATTTGGATTTAAAAACTCTCTAATATTAATAAAATTGACAAAAGTCTAAAATAATGATAAAAATATGTAGTGGAATCTACATAATATTGGTTAAGCAAAACTCAAAATAAGCAAAACAAAACATGTACTTTAATACTTTTTTCAGTAATGCTGTAATGCTAGATAAAAACAATGACATAATAAAATGAAGGAGTTAAAAAGAATAACATGGTAATTAGGCAACTAGAAAACAAGGACAGTAAAATAATCTTTAACTACTTCTTTGGAATTAATCAACAATATATCCCTGCACCAGGCCAGGTAGGAAGAGGCATGGAGCATCATGTGTCTATCTGGCTAACTAAAGATGGTCTTGGCCTGCATGGCTTGGATTACTGAACACAGCTTCACCTCCTTCCATAAACTGGCTGAGGAGAAAAGTGGGAACAGCTTGGTCAGTTCCTGGGGCAATATGGGCTGCTTCAGCCTCCACAACTTACAGTCCCAATTGCATCCTTTGCTCCTATTTCACAACCAGCAAGGGAGAAAGGAGTAGAAACAGGTTAAAAAGACATGAAAAAAATTCAGTTTGGCTACAGAAGTCACAACAAAGTTCTAATCTAAGATGAACCAAGTATCCAAGAGGGGCTGAAGCAGAAAGCCAATCAAATATAAAGCCCTAGACTAAAGAGAGGAAAGGAGCCAATAATAAATACATCTAGTAAATCAGATGCTGAGACACCAACAATTAATTACAATCTATACAAAGAAACAGGAAGATATGGGCTAATCAAAGGAAAAAACTAAGCCTCCAGATGACAAAAAAAAAAAAAAGAGTTGAGAAAACTAAGCAAAGATGTTCAAACAAATCTCCTTAATAAATTCAAGGAGAAGGCTAATGAGATTAAGAGCATTAAGAAGACACTGGGTGAGCACAAAGAAGAATTTGAAGGCATATATAGAAAATTATCATACCTTATGGGAATGAAAGACACAATAAATAAAATAAAAATACACTAGAGGAATATAACAGCAGATTTGAGGAAGCAGAAGATAGGATCTGTGAGCTTACAGACAGCACCTCTGAAAGTGAATGTACAAAAGAACACATAAAGAAAAGAATGAAAACAATTAACTTGGTCTCAGGGAATTAAATGACAGCAAGAAACATGCAAAAATATGTGTCATGGGTGTCCTAGAAGGGGAAGAGACATGAAAAGGGGCAGAAGGAATATTTGAGGAAATAATGGTAGAAAATTTTCCCACCCTATTGAAGGACATACTCCATGCCCGAGAAGGACAATATATTTCCATCTAAAAATCCAAATAGACCTATTCCAAGACAAATACTAATCAGAATGTCAAATGCCAAAAATAGAGGATTCTGAGAGCAGAAATAGAAAAGTAATTCATCATATACAAGAGATGCTTGATAAGTTTAAGTGTGGATATCCCATCAGAAACTATGGAAGCAAGAAGGAAGTGGTATGATATATTTAAGATAGTGAAAGAGAAAAACCGCCAGCCAAGAATCTTATATCTGGCAAGATTGTCTTTCAAAAATGAGGGAAAGTTAGAATATTCACAGGTAAACAGAAACTGAGGGAGTTTGTAATAAAGAGACCGGCTTCGCAGGAAATACTAAAGGGAGTGCTATAGCCTAAAAAAACACCCCCAAAACAGGAAAGTAAGGCTTGGGAGAGAGTCTAGAAATAAATATTATGAGTAAGAGTAACTCAAAGAGTAAAAACAGTGTTGAAAACAAGATATTACAGATAAAACCCAAAGATCAAAATGGGTGAAATAAAAACTGCCGGTAGAGTAATAACCATGGATGCTAGTGAATTAATCCAAAGACACAGACTGGCAGAATTGATAAAGAAACATAGGCTTTCTATATGCTGTCTGCAAGAAACTCACCTTAGTCCCAAGGATGCAAAAAGACTGAAAGTGAAAGTCTGGGACAAGCTGTTCCATGAATGCATTAATCAAAAAAAGCTGGAGTAGCTATAGGTATATCAAATGAAATAGACTTTAAGCAAAGCTGTTATCTGATACTAGAAACATACCTTCACTTCGATGGTCAAGTGATGTTTGACAAGGCTGTCAAACTCACCTAGCTGTGGCAGAACAATCTATTCAACAAATGGTGCTGGGAGAACAGGATATCCATATCTAAATGAAAGAAGCGGTGACAGATGTAGGCCATTTTCCATCAGAATATACCATGCAGAACTGGGTGGGAGAGAGTGTGGTCTGTGATGTGAACTGTGGTCTATGCTCGGTGGCAAGGCCCCAGGATGTGCATATCCATTGCAGGTGTTGTACCACAACGGATGAGGAATGGTGGTGTGGGATGTTGTTGGAGGTGTGGGCAGTGGGGAACATGGGAATCCCTGTAATTTCTGAGTAATATTTAGGTAATCTAGGCACCTTAAAAAAAAAAATATATATATATATGTATATAACAAATAACATTTATGTAAACAAATGCACATATATGCATAAGTATTTATATATCATTTTACAAATATTGGTATGTATTGTGAAAAATTTGATTTTTACCCACAATAAAATTAAAAATAAAAATAAAAAAAAATAAAAAAAGAAAGAAAGAAGGTCACTACCTCACACTTTATACAAAAATTAAATCAAAATGGATCAAATACCTAAATATAAAATCAAGAACCATAAAACTCTTAGAAGAACATTTAGGGAAAGATCTTCAAAACCTAGTGGTAAGCAGTGGTCTCTTAAACCTTAAACCAAGAGCATGAACAACAAAAGAAATAAGGGACTAATGAGACTACCTGAAACTTAAGACATTTTTGTACTTCAAGTGATTTTGTCAATAAGGTGAAAAGCCAACCACCTCAGGGGAAGAAGGTATTTGGAAACCACATATCCAATAAAGATTTGATTTACACGTTATAGAAGGAGATCATACAGCTCAACAATAAAAGAGCAAGCAATCTAATTTAAAAAAATGGGCAGAAGTCTTAAATAGACATTTCTCCAAAGAGGAAATAAAAATGGTTTAAAAGCACTTCAAAAAATGTTCAATATTACTAGCTATTAAGGATATGTAAGTCAAAACTACAATGAGCTCATAGAGTGACCACTATTAAAAAAAAAAAAAAACAGAACAGGAAAGTGGCATCAGATTAGGCAGGCAGGTCTCTACTCTCTCACACAAAAGAAAAGGAAAAACAGCCAAAAGTTGTCTGAAGGAACAGCTTTGGGGATCTGCACACCAGGGTAGTGCTACACAACTCCCAGGAAGGTGAGGGTCAGAGAGATGAGGAACCTGAAACAACAAACATGAGATACCAAACCCTTGCAGAGGCTGGAAATGACTCTCCTCTCTCACCGCCAAGATATGAAGCTTGAGTAAAACCCATGGCTGACTGGAGCTGACTGAAAGGGAAACAGAAATCTTTGAATTTGCCACCCATTACAAGGGAAGAGGGAGAGGAAGTCAAGAGGCTTTCCTTCATTGACTGTACCAGCAAAGCCTGCTTTGCATCTTGGCTCTGTCCAGACTAAAATACAGGAAAATGGGGATTGAAATATCTCGGTGGAAAGGTATACTGACGAATGCCATCATCTGGTGGGTCTGGAAATTGCATGGACAAAAACTGCTTCAGGTTCATTCTGTACCCTAAGTCCTGGGAGAAAATCTGCATCCCATTAGTGAGACTCTGGGAAGATTTTGATAACTTAAGCTGAACAATTTTAAAGACTTTAAATAACTATAGATTACTTGTGGTTCTAACAATGGAAGAAAACCATTGTTGTGGAGGCAATGACCCATGGATGTTTTGAGGTTAGGGAGAGGGAAAAACAGGTGTAAAAGGGGGTCATTTTAGGGATTTGAGTATCACCTGAATGACATACAATGACAGATATAGACCATCATATATCAGACCATAACCTACAGTGTCGAGTGGGAGAGACTTTAAACTACAATGTAAACTATAATCCATGTTTAGTGGCAATGCTCCAAAATGTGTTTATCAATTGCAATGAATGTAACACACTGATGAAAGATGTTGCTAATGTGGGAAAATGTGGGAATTGTGGGCAGTGGGGCATTTGGGAACCCCCTGTGTATTCTCTGTAACATTTATGTAATTGAAGTATCTTTTAAAGAATAAAAATGTGGAAAAAGAATAAAGCAATCTTGAAAAAGAAAAAATAGACTTTGAGTAAGTTGAATCAAATATCAAAAGGAGAGCAGTTAAAAAAATATAAGCAAGTGAGAGAAGTTGGCCTTCAGTGTAAGGTCATCAATATATCTAGATGCCTAGACATCAATAAAAAATTACAAGCCATGCTAAGAAACAGAGAGAGATGGCTCAGCTAAATGATTAAAGCAAATATCATAAACAGATAGGGTTTCAGGTAATTATTCAATGATAATCACACAACATTCTTAAAACAATTCAAAGAATTGAAACAAAATATGACTAAAGAGAAAAAGGATATTAAGAATTGACTGGGTGAGCATAAGAACAATTTGAAAGCCTTCAAAAAAAAAGTAACAGCCCTTATGGGAATGAAAGACACATGGATGAGATTATAAATGCATTAGATGCATATAAGAGTAGATTTTACTTGCTTGAATGCAAAATGCACAAACATACACATTTTCAGTGTCCCAGAAGAAAAGAAGAATGTAAAAGGGGCAGAAAAAATACTTGAGGAAATAATGACCAAAATCTACCCAACGCTTATGAAAGCTATTATCAATATCCAAGAAGGACAAAGCACACAAACAGAATAACTATGAATAGACCTACAACAAGACAACAACTACTCAGAAGGACAAATATCAGAGATAAAAAGAGGATTCTGAAAGAAGCAAAAGAAAAAAAAAGCATCACATACAAAGGAATCTTGAAAACATTAAGTGCAGATCTCTCATCAGAAATATTGGAGGTGAGAAACAGGTAGTATGATCAATTTCAGGTACTCAAAGAGAAAAACTGCCAGCTAAGAATTCTGTATCTGACAAAGCTGTCTTTCAAAAACGAGGATGAATACAAAGTCTTTGTAGACAAAAAACAAACAAACAAACAAACAAACAAACAAACAAAACTGATAGAATTAGTTGCCAAAAGACCAGAATTACAAGAGATACTAAAGGGAGTACTGCAGCCTGATATGAAAAACCAAGGGCAAGAGACTTGGAGAACAGTGTAGAAATAAAAATTATTAGGGAGAGTAAAATACAGACAGTATAATGTGAGAAGAGAAAGCCAAAGAATAAAATGGATGATGTAATAGTGTGCTTACTATAATAACATTGGCTGTTAATGGTTGAAATCTCCAGTGAAAAGACATAGACTGACAGGATAAAAATAAATGAGCCATCTACATGTTGTCTACAAGAGACTTCCCTCAGACCAAAGGACACCACCAGGTTAAAAATAAAAGGTTGGAAAAAGATATTCCATAGCAATAATAACCAAAAAAGAGTGAAAGTAGCAATATTAATATTGGACAAAATAGATTTTAAATGCAAAACTGTTATAAAGGATGAAGAAAGTCATAAGTCATTGTATATTAATAAAAGGGGCATTTCACCAAGAAGTAATAACTATCCTAAATATGAATGCACCTAACTTGAATGGCCCAAGATACATGAGGCAAACACTGGAAAAGCTGAAGGGAGAAATGGATATTTCTACAATAATAGTTGGAGTCTTCAACACATCAGTAACAGTATTGGATGTTCTCAATATGGATGGAGAATAAATAAATAGAGAGCTTGAGTTATATAATAAATGACCTAGACCAAAAAAGACATCTATAGAGCATTGCATCCTCCCAAAAAGCAGGACATACATCCTTTTAAAGTGCTTACAGATCCTTTTCCAAGATAGACCATATGTTGGGTCACAAGACAAGTCCCAATAATTTTAAAAATATTGAAATTATATAAAACACTTTCTCTAATCAAAATGGAATGAAGCTAGAACTCAATAATTGATAGAAAAAGGTAAATTCATAAATATATCATATTAAAAAACACACTCAAATAATCAGTGCCTAAAAGAAGAATTTGCAAGAGAATTGAGCAAATATCTTTAGATTAATTTAAAAGAGAATATTTCTGTACACCAATAATGAGCAAAATGAGGAGAAAATCAAGAAAGAAATTCCATTTATAATAGCAACTAAAAGAATCGCATACCTAGGAATAAATTTAACCAAAGAGGTAAATGACATGTATACAAAAAACTACCCAACACTGTTAAAGGAAATCAAAGAACTAAATAAATGGAAGAATATTCCTTGTTCATGGATAGGAAAACTAAACATCATTAAGATGTCTATCCAATCAAAATTGATTAACACATTGAATGCAATCCCAATAAATATCACCCCAGCATATTTTATTGAATTGGGAAAAAAGCTAGCTATAAAATTTATTTCAAAGGGGGCAAGTGGCCCCAAATAGCCAAATATATACTGAAAAATAAAATCAAAGGAATCACACTACCTGACTTTAAAACGTACTACAAAGCTACAGTGGTCAAAATTGCATGGTACTGGCACAAGAATAGACATATTGGCCAATGGATCAGAACTGAGAGTCTCATATAGATCCTCATATATATAGCCAATTGATATTCAAAAATGCCATCAAGCTCACACAACTGGGAGAGAATGGCCTCTTCAACAAATAGTGCTTGGAGAACTGAATATACCTACCCAAAAGAATGAGAAAGGAACACCATCTCAAACCTTACATAAAAAATAACTCAAGATAGATCAAAGACCTAAATAAAAGGACCAAGACCATAAAGATCTTGGAAGATAATGTAGGGAAACATCTACAAGATCTTGTAGTAGGAAATGATTTCATGAATTTTGCACCCACCAAAGATTTGTAGTATGCTTTAAAGTCAGATGATATGATTCCTCCAATTTTGTTTTTCTTTTTCAACATGTTTTAGCACATTCAGGGCCCTTTGCCCTTCCAAGTAACTTTCATAACTGGTTTTTACAATTCCATATAAAATTGTAAATTTTATTGGAATTGCATTAAATCTGTAAGTCAATTTTGATGGACAGACATCTTAATGATGTTTAGTCTTCCAGTCCATGAACATGGAATATTTTTCCATTTATTTAGGACTTTGAACTCCTTTCACAATTTTGTGTAGTTTTCTGTGTACAAGTCCTTTCCTCTTTTACTTAAGTTTATTCCTAGATATTTTATTCTTTTCATTGCTATAGTAAATGAAATTTTTTGCTCATTATTGGTGTACAGAAATGTTACTGATTTTTGTATATTGATCTAATATTTTGCTACTTTATTGAACTTCTTTATCAGCTATAGAAACTTTGTTGTAGATTTTCAGGTCTTTCTATGTACAGGATTATGTCATCTGCAAATAATGAAATTTTATTATTTCTTTTCCAATTTGGATGCCTTTATATCTTTTCTTGCCTAAATGCTCGAGCAAATACTTCAAGCACATTTATAAAAGCAGTGACATTGGGCATCCTTGTCTTGTTTTAAATCATAGAGGGAAAGCTTTCAGTATTTCTCCATTTAATATGATGTTAGCTTTGTGTTTTTCATACATACCTTTATAAGGTTGAGGAAGATTCCTTCCAGTCCTATCTTTTGAAGTGCTTTTATCAAGAAAGGATGCTGTATTTCATCAAATGCTTTTTCTGCATCAATAGGGATGATCATAGGTTTTTACTATGATGTTGGCATCATAGAATAATTTAGGCAATGTTCCCTAAACTTCTACTTTTTGGAATTGTTTAAGCAGGATTCACATTAGTTCTTTTGAGAATGATTAGTAGAATTCATCTATGAAGCCATTTGATCCTGGGCTCTTCTTAGTTGGGAGGTTTTTGATGACTAATTCAATCTTGTTACTTTTGATTTGTCTGTTGAGTTCATCAATTTCTTCTTTCATCAATGAAGGCTGGTTGTGTGTTTCTACATGCTTTAGATCTAAGGTTTAATTAATCTTAAAGCTTACCCAAAGGTCAAGCAACAAAAGCAAAAATTGATTAATGGGATCTCTTCAAAATTAAACACTTTTGCACTGCAGAGGACATTAACAAAAGGTGAAAGTGCAGCCAATTCAATGAGAGAAAATATTTAGCAATACTATATCTGATAAGAATTTAATATCTATGATATATAAAGAGATCATACAAGTCAGTAATAAAATCGTAAGCTATCTGATTCAAAAATGGGTGAAAGACTTGAAAAGACAAGTATCTAAAGAAGAAATACAAATGGTGAAGAAACACATGAAATAATGTACACCACTAGCAATTAGGGGAATACAAATCAAAACTACAATCAGATAGCATTTCACACCTATTAGACTGGCCGCTATTAAAAAGCAAAAAACTCTAAATGTTGGAGAGGATATGGGGAGATAGGAATGCTAATTCACTGTTGGTGGGAATGTAGAATGTACAGTCACTGTGGAGGACTGTTTGGCAGTTCCTAATGAAGTTGAATATAGACTTGCCATGGGACCTGGCAATACCATTGCTAGGTATATATCCAGAAGAACTGAGAGTAGTGAGAAAAATAGATATCTGACACTGATGTGTCACCTTGGAAACAACCTAGGTGTTCAACTGATGAATGGATAAACAAGTTGTGGTGTATACTCACAATGGAATATTATGCAGCACTAAGAAGTAAGGAAGTCATGAAGCCTATCACATCATGGATGAACTTGGAGAGCATTATGTTGAGTGAAGCAAGCCAGACACAAAGGATAAAAAATGGATGTTTGTACTATTATAAGTAAATATAATATTTAAACTTATGGAATTAATAATTAGAAGATTGGTCACCAGAAAATATAATGAAGGTAGGGAAATAACCAATTCTGTGTAGAACTGGTTAAAATTTTGTTTCTAAATCTTTGTGTATGAATGGAAATGGTAATAGCACATGAAGGTGTTTGTGACTAGTAGAGCTATTACATGGGTATGAGAGTGATTGAAAGGGAAAGCCTAAGGACATTTTTATTACTAGAAGGAAAGACAAAAAATATAGCATGGAACTGTATAACATAGTGAAACTTCAAGTAAAATACAAATATGGGTGACATAGATGACTGTTTTTATAAAATGTAAACACAAATAAACCAGGGAGAAGGAAACAGAATAGCAGCTGTGTATGGAAGGGGAAGCATAGCGAGATTGAAAGATGATGAGCTTTCTTTGGTTTTTGTTTTCTTTATTATTATTATTATTTCTGTAATTATGAAAATATTTAAGTATTAATAATTAAATAATAGTAATAATGAAAATGCTCTAAAATTGATTGAAGTGATTAATGTACAACTATGTGATTACACCAAATAACATTGATTGTCATTTGTTAACCATTGGATGGATTTATGCTTTATTAATATGAATCAGCAAGATAGATTTGTTAAATAAAAACAGAAAATAAAAAGTGGTGGAGAGGATATAGAGAAATAGGAACAATCTTTCACTCTTGTTGGGAATGAAGAATGGTGCAGCCTCTGTGGAAGACAGTTTGGTGGTTCCTCAGGAAGCTAAATATAGAACTCCTGTATGAGCTGGCAATCCCTGTACTAAGAAAATATCCAGAAGAACTTAAAGTGATGTGAACAGACATTTGCACACCAATATTCATAATGGCATTATTGACAGTTGTCAAAAAGTGGAAATAACCCAAATTTCCATCAACCAATGAATGGATAAAACAAATGTGGTATACATAAACAATGGAATGCTCTGCTTCTGTAAGAAGAAATAAAATTGGTACACTTGGATGAAGCTTGAGGACATTATGCTAAGTGAAATAAGCCAGACACAAAAAGACAAATATTGCATGGTCTCACTAAAATGTAGTTAATACATATGGCTTTAAAACCTATACTATAAGTTACTAGGAGATAGGATGAGGACTGAGAAGGCATATTGATGCTTGATTTATGTGAAATTTTTAATTAGCTTGACTGTAAAATTGTGGAAATGGATAGAGTTTATGGTAACACATTATAGAGAATATAAGTAACACAGGTGGTTTATAAAAGGGATTGTAGTTGAAAGGAGGTACTCTAGAGTTGTAAATGCAATTGAAAGAAAACTAGAGAATAAGCTAGGGATTGAATAACACAGTGAACCTGGAGGTGGATGATGACTGTGGTTGATAATATGAATTCAAGAATGTTCTTCTATGAACTAGAAGAAATGTATTTCACTATTAAAATGTGGTAAGAATATAGTGATGTACAGGAAAAAATACAATTAATGTAACTTATGGGCTAAAGTTAATACCAATATTGCAATATTCTTGTATCAATGTCAAAGAAGGTACTATATCAACAATAAGTGTCAATAATATGGGGTTATGGGATTTTTTCTTTTGGACTAACGAAAATGTTCAATGGTTACTGGCATGTTGACTGCACAGCTCTGTGATGAATGTGAGAGCCACTGAGTGTGCACTTTGGATAGAATGTACAAGGCATGGAACTGTATAATACAGTGAACCATGTGGTGGAAGATGGACTTTGGTTACCAGTTCAAATATTAGTGTGTTCTCTCATGAACCCTAACTAATGGACAACAGTACATAGTGTTAATAATAGGGGGTTTATGGAAAAAATATATCAATTTTATGCTATGGATCATAGTGATAATAGTCTGATCGTATTCTTTCATAATTTGTAACAAATGTTCCACAACAAGGTGGATCCAATATTAGTAAGAATATAATACTTGATAATCATTGACTATTTGAGTCATGATGTTGGAATGAATACATTTTTATTATATATACATTTATGATCTAAACTCACATACAATAACAGTCTACCAGAAGTTTTTTTTTTTTCTTTTCTTCTTTTTCTTAATTTGAAGAAATGAGAGTTCTGGAGGAAAACATGGTGAAACCTTTGAGACATTGGCTAAGGGGGATTTTTCTGTCTCAGTTTAAAAATTTAAAAGACAAAAATAAATACAAAATTATACAACTAAATTAAAATAAAATAATTTTTCAAGAAAAAATAAAGAAGAATTTAAAACTGGCAATTGGGCAAAATATTTGAAACTCAGATTAACCAACAGTTAATGGTTCTTACAAAAACATTGATATTGAGAAGAAAAAGTATAATAAGAAAAATGAAAATGAAAAAACAACGAATCAAGAATTTAGACATATCAAATCAAATAACCCTGACTCTAAATATATAGGTGAAATACCATATTTACTCATAATGAAAATACTAACTAAAAACATCCAAACATTTTTCTCATCTGTCAGATAGGCAAAATCCAACATTTTGCAAATTGATATCTTGTAATAACCTGCAGAGTAAATTCCATTCTTTCATGGCTGTTGGACATTAAACACGGCTGCTGGAGGTACACGTTTTACAGTTCTTACTGAGGACAATTTTTCAATATGTATTAAATTTATTAATGCATTTTTCTTGTACTAACAATTAAACATCTGAGATTAATCATATGGACACATACACACACACTTATACAAACACATACACAAAAATACACATTCTAGTTTAAAACATTTATACAAATTTAGTTGTTGCAGTCTGCTTGAAATTTCAGAAACTGGAAATATTCAGAATGTCCAATATTAAGGGTACTTTAAAAATAAAGAACACTCAAAATATTTAATAAAAGAAGTACTCACTTTATCTTCATATCAAATATACTGTAAATTACATATCTATAAATATAGATATACTCATGTATTCCTGAATATTTACCTTTTATATGGCATTGATTTTTGAAATGTGGCATCGTTCAATTTTAGTTATAAAATGAAATTATATGCATTAAATCACATAGTATTATAATCATATAGGATATATGAGATTGTGCTGAACAAAGTTTGAGTGAAATGTACCTGGGGATTGGAAGAAGGTGATTCACAGAGTTTTGAGTTTTTCAATGCAGCCAAGGAATCCTCCTTAAGAAAGATATGCATGAGGGAAGATCCTGAAGGACAAGTAAACAATCAGAATTTTGGGTGGGGAGAGTATGTCTGGTGGAATGTGCAGCATATCCAAAGATTTTCTTAGGAAGGAACATCACAAGTATATGTTGATAAGACAAATAATTTGGGTTTAATACTGACAATGATAGGGAGCATGGAGATAAGAGAAGTAAGGCAGAGTCTCTAGGTCAGGATCAGCATTTTAGATTATGTTGTTAAAGCAAGGCAAAGGTGTGGATCAGTTTTAAGAAGGAAGGAAACAAAATATATTTAATGTTAGAACAGGTTCCCTCTGGTTGGATCATGGACTATGGTTTGCAAGATGATGTAAGGAGAAGTGGAAAGACTCATGATGAAATTACTGTGGCATCCAAAATACAGATATGCAATGCTCAGATTCCAGTATAGGCCTTGAAGATGGAAATATGTTAATGTAATCCAAAAGAATTTGCTAGCTAAAATAAGCAAGGATTAGTGATTGATTAGCTATGAACAATGATGGAGTGAGACAACAAGGTGGATTCTAAGGTGTTCATTTTTCCAACTAATTAACTATTAGCCCATTTCATAAGATGGTGCTTTATTAGGTTTTTCTTGGTGGCAAAATAAAGCTGAGTTTAATTTTGTACATGCTGACTTCCACAGTTAAATCCTGTATTCACAAGAAAATGATCAGTGAAACAGACAGATATTTGCATGGAAATTCAGCACAGCCACATTTTAAAGGCACAAACATGAATACAAACTTAATATTCAAAATATAAATAACTGTTATTTTAGCTAATTTACACCACAGAATAACATACAATCAAACAATTCCAATGGTTAAAAATAAATTACTAATATAGGAACTTACTTACTTATAAAAAGTAAATTTAAAAGAGTTAATATATATATGCATAATCAACCCAGCTGGTAAAAATGCACATCCCAAAATACTGTCAAGATTTGAGAAACAGCCAGTAAAAAATATTTTCTTCTCTTTGTAGTATTTCTTGTCTTTAGCTTTCAGAATTTTCTTCAAATATTATCTCCTTTTATAATCAAAATAAAATAAAATATTTAATTTTTTCTTTTGCTTTGACTCAATTTCTCCTGAAGTTTCTGTTTTTTTGTGCTATTATTTTATGAACATGTGATTTTTTAAATTTTATTCATTTCAAGATTCAGAATCATCAGCTTTACTGCTTGCTTTCTAAAGAAAAAGTGGTAACTAGTTGTATTGCCAAATTGCCCATTTCCAGTGAAACCACCCTTATTGCATTTACTGCATTTTTAAAAAGTTCTAAGAATTTACAAAACTAAAATATCAGGATGAAATGAATGGATGGTATAACCAAATTTCCTTTGAAAATTTTCAAAGTGGAATTGATTTTGTGATCCTTGACCTCTGAGTTTGATGTAGGTTGCCCACCCACAGGTCCTGTTTTGCCTTAGCAAAAGCAGGAAATACAGCATTTTAGAGAAGTGAAGGTGACAAAGAGAAAAGTGAATTCAATATAAATATATTAACATATATTATCCCATGAATTCACATTTTGGAAAGATAATTACCGTTAACAAGTTAAGGAAATCTCCCTTCAGTTTGAAATACAGGCAGAATTTGCTGTTTTCTGGTTCAGAATATTTCACTGTAATTTTGTAAGTTTGTATATATTTTGTATATATTTTGTTAGTTTGATATTTTGATGGAAACAGAAAGTTTAAGAAAGATGTATGGCACACATTTCACATTTATAATTAGAGGTAATGTTGAAACAGTATTGTGAATTCGTACCTCTTTTTGCAATGAAAATTTACTTGGCAGTCAGAAAAAAAAATTTACTATAATTTTAATATATTACTATTGTCCTATGCAAAAATTTAATATGAGAAAATTGTCAAACATTTGCATATGCCACAGGCTCTAGGTTTCATTTTATTCTTTTATCATTAAAATTGAATGTTTAGGGAGTGGATGTGGCTGACGCAGTTGAGCTCCTGCCTCTCATATAGGAGGTCCCGGGTTCAGGTCCCAGTGCCTCCTGAAAAACAGAAATGAACAACAAACAAAACAAATAAAAAGGTACAAGTCATTATATATTTTGCATAACTTACAAAATTTTGTGTGATAGAGTGTAAACGATAATGTAAACTACAATCCACACTTAGTGGCAATGTTCCAAAATGTGTTCATCAATTGTAACAAATGTACCATACTAATGAAGGATTTTGTTAATGAGGGAAAAGGTGGGAGGGGTAGGATCTGGGGCAAATGGGAATCCCTTATATTTTTTATGCAAAATTTATGTACTCTAAAACAATTAAAAATTTTTAAAAAATATTAAAATATAGATAATATATCAAATAGTATATCCAGAAAATAATATAAGAAATAAAAAACAAGTCAGGGAAGCTGATGTGGCTCAGTGGTCAAGTGTGGCTTCCCACATGCGAAGACCCAGATTCACTCCCCCATCCCTGGTGTCACAAACAAGCTAACAAACAAAAATTGATTGTTTAAAACTTTGGTAGCTAAAATAGTGCTTCTTAAAATTTAATGACTGTACCAATTACTGGGGGATCTGGTTAAAAAGGTGGATAGATTATCACTCATGAGATCTAAGCTGTTGCCTGAGATTATGTGTTTCTCAGAAGCTCCTAGATGGCCCTCATGTTGCTGGTCCACAGATGACATTTTGAATAGGGAGGGTTTGGGGCCATTTCAATGGAGCACATTCATGTTAAAAAGATGGATTGGCAATCTTTCTTCTAGCACCCTTACTTTCCCTTTAGCTCCTAAACTGTACTAAAATGCACTGAAAATTGTGAAGCTTTTTTATTCACATAGGAGGAAGATACATAATAATGGCAAATAATTACATTTTTATACTCTAAATTCAAATAATATCTGCTGAATCAATTGGCTGCATGGAAATCTAAGGGTTTATTCTGATTTTACCATGTTAGATATCCCATTCTTGTACTCTGTTGTTCTTAGTTTTGTTCTAATTCCCTCCCCTTATTAATCATGGATCCATTTATTCATGGTTTTGTATTATAGGAAAAACCTGATTATCTGATATTTTTGTCCATTTTTATATGTATATGATTACGCACATAATGAAATAGACAATGTCAAGGACTAGTTCACAGCTCATAATTTGTGCTTAATGCTTATATAAAGAATACATTTTTGAGTTACAGAGTTTTTATTAGCCCATCTGCCAGATTGAAGAGCACAGCTCCCTTTATCAGAAACTATTTCTTTTCATGGACCATGGATAATGCTAAAGCATTTATTATGCAAATATTCATTGACACATTATAGGATAGTAAACTAGATTATTGTTTGATTGTGAAAGCCTTCTGGAAAGGAAACTTGTGATATTTCTCTTTTTATCACTATGGCATTGTACTATGGTATCATTAAACAAAATAAGTTTAGAATAGCTATTTGAAAATAATTCAAACTGAAAGCTAAAGTTCAGAGAGATGTGCATATTATATGATTATCAATTTCATAATATAATAATTTTCAATACTTATTATTTTCAAAGACAGTTTGGAAACTCACTCTAAATTGATCTGCTTAATGGATCTCTAAAAACAACTGTGTGTTTCAAGCTACAAGCAGTTCCTTTCATGTTAGAACTTTCCTTCACATCCTTGTTTCTCAAGGTGTACTCAGTAAATTCCATGGAGAAAAATAAGTAGTACTGGGTTATACAACCTAAAAGAGAGATGATGATAATCTGTGAAGGCATGTAGCCAACAGTTTAGGCACTAGAGCCATGGTGAACTAGATTTCCTAAGAAAATATATGTTGGTGTCTGGACTGTGGAATCCATGAGAATAATGTAAATAATGAGGACATTTCCTGTGAGGGGTAGCAGGCACACACTGAGAAACATGACAAATAATGTGAACTGCAGTTGGGGAACACCAGAAAATCAAAGAAAAATGAGCCCCTTCACTATTGTTTGGTTTGTTACCCATATTTCATCTTCTCTGATATGGACTGAATCAATAAAGGCCAGGAAGATAATAGATTAGCAAAAACAATAATTGAATATTATCATATTCATTTTTTAATGATGATAATGGATCTCTAATAATAACAGAAAATATTCCTTGAGAAAAAAATAGCATCATTACAAACATTGATTTTCAAAATAAATTTCCAAGGTAAATATTCCCAATAATCCATATTATACAGATGAAGAAACTGAGGACATAAGTAACTTTCCTATATTAAATAATACTCAAGTGGTGGGACTGATTTTGAAAATAGCAGGTGATTTAAAAGAGCACAATCTACACTAATACATGCAATGTTGTTACATGGAAGCACATGACATAGTGCCATCATTGAAGTATGATGGGAAAATCAACAGCATAAAGCAGGCCAGAGGCCAGGAAATGGGCCTCCTACACTGGAGCTCCTCAGCCATGTGAGGAATTGCACTGAGACAAAGCAGTATGTATACTTTTAACTATATGACCTGTGATTAATGTTATCAATTGATGATCGGACAATGTCATATTCTTCCACATAACAACATTACATGTATTAGGGGTTGGTGGGAGACCAGTACATGGATTAAATTATATTAATCATGGATCCATTTATTTTTGGTTTCCAGAAAACAAAACAATGAATAGGATTCAAACTATACATGAAAGAGTTTTTGGTTTTAAAAATTCTTTTAAATTCACTAATCTTCTACTTGTTTATTTTAAGAATCGTTATGCCCACACATATTTCCACAGTGGTTAGGAATAGTCAAGCAAATGAATTTAAGAAAAGTTAGAAATCTTTTGAGAAATAGCAGATTATCAGTAGACATGTTAGAATACATGTCCTTTAGTGCCAGAATATTCAGATAATAAGTATAAAGTAAAATATTTTCTCATTATTCATAAAAATGTTATATTTGTAAAATATCTTTATTTTACTTTTGTTTACCAAGTCCCTGAAATAAAGTCACATACTTGAAAACTCCTATATCATGAAAAAAAGAGACAGCTGAACTTAACTTGAAGCCATTTGAGTTCATGTCTACAATATATTGTATTAGTCATTTATGGAAGTTTTAAATCATAAAATTCTACTGAAAAACTATAGGCTTTAAACCACATATTAAGTCTCTCTATGGTGTACTGTTGATACAATATATAAGATTTTAAGATATATATAAATAATGGAAATTATGAATTAGAACTCTTTAAAATGTAAAGTAATATTTCTGTGGTTAGGGTATGCATTTTCTTATAGTTCTGCAACAATTTAAGTTAATCCCCTAAAATGTGCTAAGGCTTTTGGAATATTTCTCCCATTAAGAAAAAGTAAATTGTAATATTTGCCACTTCTACAACTGTTCAAATATATTTTGGTTAACAATATACCTAGACTCTATAATTTAGGTAAGCTGCTTGGATGAAAGGGCTTGAATTTTTTTTTTCTTTTTCATTATTTTGATTCTCTGATTCTTTAAGAGAAACATTAAAATTTGTATTATTTATGTAACACCAAGGATCGAAGGGGTTTCTTATTCCTCTTATGAAAGGAATACTGTTGGTTAATTTTCTCCCAAGAACCAATATAAAAAAGTTAAATTAACAATATGAAAAGAATATAAGTAGAACTTTGACAACAGAATCAAATCAACATCATTCAATGGTGACAATCTTTCTTTTTCCTAAGACATATCATGTTAACTTAATTCTACCTCTTACAAATTAGGATTATAGACACTTCATATCTATAGTAACTTATGTGTGATTGGAGGGTAGAAATATTAATTCTAAATCAATTAATATTTTTACAGACACAAAAATAACAAAATTGTAAAATCAAGAAATTTACACGTAACTTTTATTTAGTTTGTGTTTTTAATTTTCAAGCTATAGTCATTACTCTTACATGCCAAACAAATGCCTGAGGAAGTATATTTTCTCTGCTTATGGAAATACCTAAAATCTTTTTAAAAAGTGCAGTTAATTGGTCTAATCACCATTAATACCAAAACAAGTGCAGAGAAACATGGATATTTCCACAGGTTTATTCATGATCTGTATATTGTTTGGCTATTTTTTCTGGAATGGAATATTATTATTTAAATTTTCTTGTAAACACTTCCTGTCAGTAAGGCTAAGTATTGGAGCCTATACAGCATTTGATTGGATCAGTGGGAAATAAACTCAAAAATCTCCTCACTGCTGGTGACCGGGGTCCCATTACAGTTTACTCTGTATCATAGGCTCTCACGTGACATCAATGCTGTAAATGCCAAATTCTCTGTTTTTTCAGAGACCTTTCCTTCCTTGTCACCAAGGTGCTGGGAAGGCCATGCCCTGAGATCCCCTTTGTGAGAACTGTATCCTATCTTAGAACTTCACACAGGCTTCCTGAGGGATTTCTTTTGGTTTGGGTCATGGTGGTCTTCTCTGGGAGTAAAGAAAGTGCAAAGAAATTACAGGAGGTATTAGCAATGTCTCCACAAGTCCTGAAGGAAGAGCCTCCTAAATGACTTCATTGGTTGCCATTGTCAGTAATATTCATGCTTCAAAAGATGATTGCAGAATAGTATCCCTCTGTATTAGCCAGGGTCCTCTAAAGAAAGAGAAACAAGAGGAATTATACATATCTATCATAATGTATATAATATATATGATACAAATATTATGAGTTTTTTTAAATCAAAATTGGCTCATGTGACTGTAGAGATGGGCAGAAATAATTCTATAAGGCAGGTTGGAAATGACAGTTCCAATGAAACTTCCTGATAAATTCCCCAGGAGAAGCTGGACAGGTAAATTAAAGATGGCCACTCTCCATTCTGACTGCTGAAATCATCACTTCTCATTTTAAGGCCTTCAACTGATTGGATTAGACTTTTCTCATTGTTGAAGGAAATCCCTAAATTGATTGTGGATGTAATCAGCCATAGATGCAAACAATTTACTGAAGATTTAAATCCTCACAGTAACAGTCATGCCAATGCTTGCTTGACCAAACATCTGGATTTCATAACCTAGCCAACTTGATATGTAAACTTAAGCATCACAATCCATACCATGTCATGTTGGCAACAATACACATCTCCTTAAACCATAATTAATTTCTAAATAAAAACAATAACAGACATAATTTCACTTAGCAATACTCAACTATCCTGCATGCAACTGAAAAAAAACATAAATTTCCCCAGAATAAGATGCAAGTCCTTGGGTAACATTCTGTCCTAAATTTAATACCATATAACTTAAATACAAATAACATCATTTAATAATGGTGTGTTAATATACCCTAGAGGTAAGGCAGTGAAGTTACATTGCTGGTCATGCCAGCTGAAATCAGACTGTTTCTGGTGGTCTTTGCTAACAGCTATTGAATAGAAAAGCATTTGCCAATGAAATAGCTGCAAACCAGGTACCAGAGTTTTCTTTTCTGAAGAAATGATATCATATCTGGAAAAGCAGCAATTGGATTTGTCACTTGGTTAAGTGTATGATAATCCCCTGTCATCCTCCAAATCTTTATGTTTTCTGCACAGGCCAAATGGGAAAATTGAATGGGCATGTGATGGAAATCACTACCATTGCTTATTGCAAGTCCTTGATGGTGGCACAAATCTCTGCAATCCTTCCAGGAATGTGGTATTGCTTTCCCCAAAGCACAGTTTCCCTGTTCAAAAGCCATATGTCTCTTTGGAGAAAGCCAGAAGGAAGATTAACAGTATAAATTTTTGGCAGTGTAGCAGGATCCTCCCCCAAGTGGACACAATCTTCCCTTCATTCAAAGTGTTCTGTGTCTTTGAACTGTCTCAAGTCTGGGAATTGATTAAGGGGACACGGCTCTCTGTTTTTGTAATTCAAGTTAGACTTTTGTTCACTGGACCTAGAACTCTTCTACTTATAAAGATCAAATAAGAATTTAGTAGCCTGCCTACCTATTTCATGTCTAGATAGCTCATGATCTAATAACCAACACATTAGGTCTCTTCGTGTCAGACTTTTCTGATTACTGCATTGACTCTGCACTCCATTATGGTATCCAAACCCACCTTGTCTTTGGTGATTAAGTGCTGTCACTTGGCTTCTGCCAACCAGGGATCTGATCATCCCGATTGTGTTTAAGGTTCCAGGTTCAATGACAGCAGCTTCCCATTGATATCTGACCTATAGAAAAGAGGGATCACACAGCTCTTAAGGGATAATGGAGTTAGTCTCACAAATTTATCCTCACAGTCCTGGTGAAAGGTGTTTCCTCTGGACATTCCTGGGATAGGTGAGCAAGTCTTGCATGATACAAACCCTCCAACATTCCAATCTCTTGAAACCTTTGGATACATTCATCTATATTATGCCAGGGTAGTTCTGACATTTCAGCTTCAGGTAATGTAGGCCAGCTTTTGGTCCATGTTTGGGCCAACCACCCTAACCAACTTTAGAGCACTTTCTAACCCCTCAAGATACAACAATTTATCCAAAATCTTTGCTTAGTATGTCCATTTCAATAAATTCAGCCTGTTTTAACTTTATATTACTTCCAAAATTATCACATTCACTTAATATCCATTCCCAAAAATATTCCCATGATTTCTGTCAGTGTAAATTGGAAAATTCAGGCATTTCTCTTGGAGTGTAGTGCACCTCTTAATATATCACACTTTGTACCACACCTTTTGAGGCCTGATGGTAATTCAGTATAGTTATAGGTGTAGAAGAAAATAGGGGTAGTACGGGTGTGTCATGAGAAGAACTAGAAGGGTCTTTTAAGACAACTTTCTCACGACACTTTATTGCAGTTTCATCTGGTGAAACAGAACAGTGTCTGAGGGCTGTTTCCTCAGGGAAAGTGTTTATATGTTTATCAGGCTCAGCATGGTTAATCTCTTTAGGTGGTTGGATGGCTTATTCCTTATGGCAAATTTGACACTGAGGTGCTGATTCCGCAGGGTAGGAATTACAAGTTTATCTGCAAAGACTCAGCAAGTTTAGCCTTTCAATGTATCCACTTTCTTCACTATCCACAAATATATCCCCATTCCAATTCTCATGGACAAATTCCTTTGCAAAGAATGTTGATCATATCAACAATGATTAAATCATTATCATAGACTTTTATCAAATTTAAATCCTAGAAAAACTTTTGAATTAAAAATATTTGATAATAAGAGAAATGTGATAATTTTATTTCATAATGTTAATTATCTTTCATACATCTTTTTCAGGGATTTTATATTTTGTCCTTTTAAAATCTTTGCTTTGATGCCAATGTACAGTTCAAATGTAAGGGAAATCTGACTTTCATTAGTTTAATTATACAATTTAATATGTTTATTAATTTTGGTTATAGTGTTTATCAAATCAACACTTTGGGTATATCTGGACAATATCATTGTGGTCATTATGAAAATGTAAACCCAATCCACAAAATTAAAATTTCCCAGTGTTTTCCATTTTCCTGTGAATATAATAAAAATATACATAAATAATCAAATTTATAAGTATGGAATTCATTATTTTATATATCTGTGATATTTGTCTGATAGCATTTAAATATATATATGACATGAATTCATATCAATTTATGTATATGTGGCATTATATTTCTGCAAAGATGTACCTTGGCAGTTTTTGAAAAAATATTCCACAGGTATTTTCATATGGATTTGTTGATTTTTAAAAAATTATTCATGATTTATTCAATCTTATTGAAAACTCAACTTTAAAAAGTTTATATTTTCAAAACTGTAAACAATATTTTCTTAATTTTAATTATCTGTCCACCACTATAGTTTCTCTATTGTATTTAAAAATGAAATTACATCTTTTTTTGAAATAAAATTTATAAAATTTTTAATCTATCTTTTTGAGTTTGAAAAGGTAAAGTTCATGGAATAAAATATCCATGCTAGTTTATTTCCAAGGTTATCTTTTATTTTCCCTGCTCCAGGCCTGAATCATCTGATTCTACAAGGAATCTCATATCATATTTGTGGGTAAACTTACTTAGAAACCAAGATGTAGGCTTTAAGAGTATTGTTGCATTTGGATTACCAATCTTTTTAGTCCCTTTCAAGATGTACTTTATCTAGGCATATACAATCATAGCCAATATCATAGCTTAAAAATATATGAAGCATAAATTAAGTCAAAACTAAAAGGAGACATAAGAAATACACAGTACTAACAAGAAACTTTAAACTTACATTTACTCATAGCTTTTGGAACACACAAACAAAAACTAAATGAGTATATGTAAAATATGAAAGATATACAGAATACATTTTATCTAATTGACATAAATATAACACTGCACCCAATGATGACACAATTGTCACTTTTTCAAAATCACATGGAAAGTTTATGAAAAGTATACATTTGCTGTAGGTTAAAGAAATCACCTACAAATTTCAAAATATTGAAAAATCTAAAGTATATGTAAACTACAATGGAATGATGCTAGATATCTATAACATGCTTATAGTCATAGAACTTTAGCTAAGTGAGTATTCACTATCAATGTTGGACAGAACTCTCTATAGAATAATAAGACAGGAAGCTAACTTCCTGAATAGAAACTAAGAGAACATTCTTTCTAATGGACATAGAAGCAAAATCCACAACAAATTTGAATGGAACATAGGGAAATATTAAATGGATAATACTTCATAAAAAGGAGAATTAATCCATATGTATAATGCTTAACTTTTGTAAAAGCATTCAATATAGTTCACTACAGTAACAGAAATAAAAGAGAAAAACCTGTTATCATCTCAATAGATGTAGAAAAGCACTTGGCATAATCCAGCCAAATCAATGAAAAACTATATTAAAAATCTAGAAATAGACCATTCTTAATCTCACAAAGAATACCTATAATAAAACCTGTTTCCAACATTATAAGCAATGTTGGGATTTTGAAAACTTTCCACCTGATATTCTATATGGAAATGACTGCTGCCATCATTGTTATTTAATTTGTACTGGTGTGACTCAATTGTACAAGTAATTAAGATGAGTACTAAATGTCAAATGTAAAAAGGAAGACAAAATTGTCATTATTTCCAAATAACAAACTGTATATCTAGAAATTTCAAAATAATTTATAATCTATTAGATTTAATGACTCACTACAAATTGGTTGGATGGCCAATAACAAATCAATTATTTCTCCATATTCTGGAAACAAACAAATAAAAGATAAAATTAAAGAAGATACCATTTACACAACCAATGAATCTATCAAATAACAATCACAAAACGTGTTTAAGCCTCTACATTGACAACTACAAAATATTATTGAAAGAAGTTAAAGAAACCTTAATAAATGGTGGCATATATCATATAGAATATAATTGCTAAAATTACATTAATGCCAAATTATTCCATATATTAAATTAAATTAAATTAAATTAAATTAAATTAAATTCCTCTAAAGATTGCAGGGTTTATTAATGTGAGTAATTCACAAACAAATTCTAAGTTAATAAGCAATGTGCCGAAAAGGGTGAAAACCAACTGGAATTAGAAGAACCAAGTGGGAAGACTTAAATCACCAAGTATGAAGAACTCTTATGAAGCCTATTTATGACACTGTATGTTGATGGCACAAGGGTAAATAAATTAATTAGTAGAGCTGGTTAAGGAGTTCAGAACATAGCCAAAATTATGCAACCACATGATTTATAAAAAAGTAGACATTGTGGTGCAATTGGTCAAATGATGGCCTTTTTAATAAATGGTAATTTGTGAAGTGGTTACCCATAATGAAAATAAATTCAGGGTTCCAACCTCACACAATAAACCAAAATCAATTAAAAATCATTTTAAGGTACACAACTTGTAAAATTTAAAAAAATAGATGAATTAATTAAAAATACAGATTTTAGAAAAAAATACATAAAATAAATTTGTGAATTAGAATGGTAGGAATTGTCTGAACAAGCCAGATTAGAATTTAATCTTAAAATATAAATAAATGAATGGGACTATTTCAAAATTAAGAATTCCTTTTCTTCATGAGACATCATTACAGTGGAAAGTAGTAATATGGAATGTGTAAGAATGTATAAATTCTCCTACCAAAAAAAAAAAATGAGAAAATGATAGGTGACTAAAATAAAAATTATCCAAAAGCTTGAATATGTAATTCACAAAAAAGAATGTACAAGAGGCTAATAAACTTACAAAAGTGTGCTCTACATATCCAGGCATGAGAAAAATGTGAACAAATCCATTATGAGACATTGTCACCACTTACAACAATGGCTAATATTTAGATGACCTATAATATCAATTGTTAGTTAAGATGTAGAGCAAAAAGAAATATGTACCTTGCTAAGCAACCACCTTGGAGATTTGGGGGCAGTTCCAACAAAGATGGAACATATTCTCAGTTTATAACCAGCAACCCCCCGACACAACAAAAGTTTACACTCCACAAATGTAGATATGCCTTACCAAAAGATACATACTAATTAATGTTTTCACTATATTTAACAACAGAAAGAAAAAAAAACCAAAAACCTACTCAAATTTCGCCAAACCTCACAATGATAAATGCTCTGTGGAACGTTCACATGATGAAATAAAAGATAGGAACTGGCATAAATTAAATACAATTATAGTAAACAAAAGAGATGAATAGCCCAAACATAACATTCTGTGAGAGGAGAGACAAAAAGAAGCAACACATATAATTTTATTTATATGAATTAAAAAATGGGTAATAATGTGTTCTGATGGAATGCAGGAAAATATCTTTTGATATGGTATTGACTAGAGTAGGCCATGAGGGGACCTCTGGGGTTTTAGTACATTTCTGAACTGGATACCAGTTATACAAGTGATGTTTTTTTTTAAATATACTTTTTTATTTTTATTTTTAAAAAGAAACTTACATTAAATAAACTTTACACAAAAAATATAAGGGATTCCCATATGCCCTGCTCCCTAGCTCTCCCACATTTTTTCCACATTAACAACTTCCTTCTTTAATGTGGTATATTTGCCACAATTGATGAGCACATCTTGAAGCATTGCCACTAAGCAATGATTATAGTTTATATTGTAGTTTATACTGTCTCATGCACATTTTTGCAATTTATTACAAGATACACAATGACCTATATCTGTCACTGCAATATCATTCAGGATAAACCCCAAGTTCAGAAAATGCCCCCAAATTATACCTATTTTCCCTCTTCCTCTCCTCAGAACATCCATTCACCACTGCCTCCACATCCATGATAAAATTTCTTCCATTGCTAGAATAAAAAAAGGCTAGAGTAGCATAACTGGAGTCTACTCGAGTCCATCATCCATTCCCCAATCCTGAGGATTCTGTGATGGCAACACCCACTCCACTTCTAATTGAGAGGGAGCTTAGAGCCCATGGGATAGATGGATGGGACTATCTTGCTTGCAGTTGTGGACTTTTTCTGTTCCTTGAGATGGTCATTGTCGGTCATCATCTACTTGTTAGTTGTCATGGGTTAATCCAAAGAACTGGAAAGTAGGTGTTGCAAGTCTGTTGAGATTCAGGGCCCAACTGGCACATGGACAGCCCAAAGATTTAAGTTTCTTGGTCATACAACTATCAACTCTAGTACTAAGTATAGATTCAAATAGAGGGGCAGCAGAGCCATGTGTAGAGAAAACACAACTGAGTCCAACTCTATTGCACTGGGGAGCATAAATTCCAAGTAGGGCCCAATGGAAGGGTGCCAAACTCCTGAGCTGTCTGCCATGCCTATAGTGTCTGGATGTCTCCAGAGCTCTCAGAAGCCCCACTATTTGAGGTAATATTTACTTTGGCAGTCAATGAGTTCCTGCTGAGACGTGTATAAGAGTAATATCTGAAATGACCTCCTGACTCACTTTGAAGTCCCTTAGCCATATAAACTCATTTGTTTTTACCCTTTCCCACTTTTGGTCAAGGTCCTTTTCCAATTGCATTAGTAGTTGGCTCTTGGTAGTAATCCCTTGGTGCCAGGGAACCTTATCCTCAGGAGTCATATCCCAGGGTGCGGGGAAGGTAATGCATTTAAATACTGAATTTTGGCTTAGAATGAGGCCACATTTGAGCAATAAGGAGGCTTTCAAGAGGTAACACTTAGGCACCCTATTATGCTAAGCTAAGTTTCACTTTCAAAAGTAAAATTTCACAAGTACAGTCATAACAATCAAGGTTCTGTCAACGGTACACCCTCCTTTAGTAGTCACTGTCCCCTCTACTCAGGAAATTCTTGCTGTCCCATTAGAGAATGTGGCAGAGCTCTCCAGGATGGGAATTTGATATTTCTTTGGTTATTGTGTGGATCTCCACCCACTGTGACAATGTCCTATGAACATTTCAACACATTCATATAAGTTATAGATATGCCCCAGGTAATAACCTCCCATGCATTCCCCATCTCTGACACCCCTCATAAATGATCCTCCACTGCAACAGTTGTAGCCTTTCCATGATCCAAAATTTCTTCAAAATGGAAACCAACTAAATAACCAAATACAATTAATAGGAAAATGATATAAAATGTTTTTAAAAATAACAAATAAATTAAGAAATTTTTTTAAAAGTTTGAAATAATATAAAAATATAAAATATAAAATTTTAAAAAATTAACATATGTCTTTCATCACTCAGATATGTTGTCTTGTATATACAGTGACATTTGTTTCCATTTATTCCCCCAGTGTCTTATTTATTTTTCTTTTTATCTTCAAAGAAGCTTTAAGTTACATAAAAGTCATTTACAGAATATAGGTGATTCCTATATACCCAACATTCTTTCCCTTTCTCCCTTTCCCCTATTAATAACATTTTATATGTGGATTGTGCATTTGTTACAATTGATGTTCACATATTGAAATATTGCTACTAACCATGGTCAATGATTTACATTGTGGTTTACATTTTGGACCATATACTTTTATAGATTTTGATGAATTTTGATGGGTTCCATCTATTCTGTTCCTCCCTCCCTCTCTCCTTGAGACCCACAGTAACCACCAAGATTAACTAATTGAAGGACCAGATTTATAGTGACTTGAAACCACATTGAGGGCTTGACATATTCGCCTGTCCTCCCCTATTAGGCACTGCCTATGATCTCAAAAGAGTCCTGTCCTTCTATTTGAGATCATAGCAGGACTCCCCAGGATGGGAATCCAACACCTTCACACTCATTATGAGAGTCCATCCCCTGAAACAACACACAATGAGAAGATGAACACTACACACTCCCTAGAAGCCTGCCCTAAGTATGACCTCTCCAGCATGTGCCCACATCCAACACCTAAAACCAGTAACACTCCCCTGCCATATGTGCCAAAAGAAACTTGCAAATCCCCAAAGTTCACATGCTCCTTCCTCCAACCCTGGCCCCAGTTCCATGGACAGTCCAACCCCTGTCTTCCCACCCTACCCTCCTCAGAGACCAGAACCACCCAGCCCAGTAGCATCACTGCATCACTGTTATGCCCATGCACTGCACAACTACACCCTTCCACCTTATCACTGATTTTGCCTACATGAGCATTGACTCGCAACCTTCTTATCCCTTTCTGTCTCCTATAAATGTATCTTCCAGACTCTAGCCCTGTGATCCTGCTCAATTTGCATAATTCATATCAGTGAGGTCATGTAATATTTGTCCTTCAGTGCCTGGCTTGCTTCACTCAACCTAAGGTCTTCAAGATTCATTCATGTTATCCCTTGAGTCAATACTGCATTCCTTCTTAGAGCTGAGTAATATTACATTGCATGTATATACCACAATTTTTTTATCCATTCATCTGTTGGACATTTGGGTTGTTTCCAACTTTTGGCAATAGTGAATAATGCCGCTATTAGCATTGGAGTACATGTCTCTGTTCATATCCCTGCTTTCAATTCTCCTGGGAATATAACCAGCAGTGGGATTGCTGGATCATGTGGCAGTTCTATAGTTAGCTTCCTGTGATTGTATGTATATAAGCTTATATGTATATAAAGCTTATTTGTATATAAAGCTGATAAGTATATGTACATATATGTGTGTATATGTACTAATTTAATCCTAACAACAGCCCTATGACACTAGAGTAATTAGTATTACTTTTTTTCCTGAAATGGCATGAAGAATTTTACTATTATGTCAGTAATTTCAAGCAAACAAGACCAGTTTTAAGGGTGAGAGGATTAACCATGAACCATTTGAGCTCTTCTCTGACATTTTAGCAAGAAAATTGTTGACAGCATCTGAGAAGACCTCCCAAAACACAGAAATGGGATGGGTGGATTGTGGATGTCAGCAAAACATGGTTCAAACAGGATCATTACTCTCTTTCCTCAATCGTAGGTTTTTCTTTACTCCTCTACCACTCTCTAGCAGACAGGATTCTGGAAAATGGCTTTTTAAAAAGAAAATTAGCTTGAAACCAAAGGCAATGTAACCGTTGGGGAATTTGATGTAATTATGAATTCCAAAAATATAATTGGATCATGCCTGTAATCTGATCTGTTAATCTGGGCATGATTGAATTATGATTAGGGCATTGACTGGGCCATGTCAGTCAGTAGGGTGTTGAGCCCCACCCCCTGGTGGGTGGGGAATTGAATGTAAAAGGCAAGGCAAAGAACAGAGTTGAAGCAGTCTTTTGAGAAGCAGTTTTGATGTTGGAAAGAAGGCCCCAGGAGAAGAGAAGCAAGCCATTTGCCTAATCGTCTACAGCTGACCTTGTGGAGGAACCAGGAGCTAAGCCCGGGGAGAAACTGCAGCCCCGGGAAGAGAGGAACCCCAGAAGCCTGAACCCTGGCAAATGCTGGCAGCTGTCTTGCTCTAACACGTGGCAATGGACTGTGGTGAGAGAAGAAATTTAATGCTTTATGGCCTGGTATCTGTGGACTTCTACCCCAAATAAATACCCTTTATAAAGACCAACCCGTTTTTGGTATTTCACATTAGCACCCCTTTGGCTGACTAATACAGGCAATAATTTAGACTTGGTCAGTTTGGGGGCACTTATGAAAAGAAATAGCTTATGAGAATGAGAAGGAGGTATATAAATGGAACTTAAGTCAGTCACCAAATAGTTTCAGTGTAAAATTTTTCAGGAAGTTTCTCACATTATTATTTCAGTGGAAGCTAGTCTCACCACCTGAGTCAACCAAATGTGCTGAATGTCATCTTTTCCTTAAAGAACATTCACAAAAAAGCAGGCCCTTCTGGGATGGATACTGGGTACATCTTTCCAGAATCATAAGAAAGAATAAACAGAGTTTCCCAGGTGAAATATGGCAGATCCAGGACAGAAAAATGATTTTTAATTGTGGAAATTTGACAACAAATAAATTGTTTCTTAATATAACCATTTCAGGACATAATCATGCTGCAATTCATCCTAAGTAGAGCTCTACTGAAGGGAGTGGGTGGATATAGGCTCTGAATTGGAATTGTCTAAATTATGGCTAGATAATCTGACATTATATTAAGGACTATTTTAATAATTTGGATTGTTTTCATATTCATCAGAAAATATACTTATCTAACTCAATATCCATGCCTTCTCTACAGTTGTGGGAATTGGGGAAGTCTGCACAACATTTTAAAAAATATGTATTTTTATGAAATATGTTGTGAACTTATCAAAAAATCATGCATATGTATGGAGTTCCCACACAACACCCCTCCACCATCACATTACATTGTTGCAGAACATATATTACTGAATATGAGATAATATCATCAGAATGTTATCACTAACGATGGTCTATAGCATGCATTTGGTATATTTTTCCACATATCCCTATTATTATCACACTACATCTTTGGCATTGATGCAAGAATACTATAGTATTGCTCTTAATTATAGTCCATAGGTTACATTCCCTTGCTCCTCCACATTCTTTCCACCTTGCAATTGTGATGTACATTTGCTCTAGTATGCAGAAGGACATTTTTGTATCTGTGCTATTAATATTAACCACAATTCTCATCCACCTCTGGGTTCACTGTGTTATTCATTCCCTAGATTATTCTCTAGCTTTCTTTCAATTGACATTTGCATCTCTAGACTACCCTTCCCAGCCACAATCTCATTTATGAACCAGCTACATTAGTTCTAATCACTATAATATGTTACCACCAACTTTATCCATTTCCACACTTTTACAGTCAAGTTAATTAAAACATCTGCATACATTAAACATCAGTACCCTTTCTCAGCCCTCCTCTTGCAAAACTTTGACAGATTAATATAAACATAATACCTGGAATGCAAATTATACATTTTATTTTATTTCTCTTATTATTTTGAGTTACTGAGTTTTCATCACTCATTAGATATTTGAGTGAAATTGGTGTTTAAGAGTCAATAGTGTAACTTTCACAATATTGATTCAACAAAGAAATTGGTAGAGGAAAATATATTTTCTTAGAAGTCAGAAATCTAATTCTGGATTGTCATGTATCTTCTATTGGCACAACTTATATATGAAGTTGGATGGACTGTGAGAAAGTGAGTCAACTGCATAGAGGGAACAGTCCATATGACTACCTCATTTTTTATACAAATTGCAAGTTTGAAAGCCCAAAAGACCACTGTCAAGGTTTCATGACTTGCTAGAAGGACTCCAAGAACTCACTGAAAGCTGTTATATTCGCAGTTATAGTCTATTAACTTGGATAGGATACAGATTAAAGTTGGTCAAGGGAAGAGACACATAAGACAGAGTTCAGGAAAATACCAAGTATGGAGCTTCCTGTCATCCTTTCCCCAAGGAGTCAAGAAGGTGTTATTTTCAATACACTAATGTGTGACAACACATGTAAATATTGCAAACAAATGGAAGTTCATGTGAACTTTGGAGTCCATAGTTAATGGGATTCCATCGTGTAAGCATGACTGATCTCAATCTACATTCACCAGCCCCTCCAGAGGCTGACTAGTACTATATAACCCAATGCCACTAACCTAAAGCACATTTTTATCACTTCTCTGACCCATGGTTCACAAGTCAACAAAGACACTTCTTTCTGTCATGACATTCCTAGGGACTAGAGATTACCTCCCAGAAACCAAGGGTCAAAGTCATACTTCTCTTTGGATAAGGTCTAATTGTTTACTAACAGATGGTATGATATACAAAATCTTTTTTTTGCTTAATTTCTTTTTTCATTAATAACCATTGGATAATATTAAACAACATGAACCTTACAACATTGATATAAAAAATTAAAGGGTAACTATATATCAGTTCAATCATAACATATTTTTCTTATGTTTTAATGGTGTGCAAAAATTTTAACAGGGCATGTGTGATGATTAGGCTAATGTGTCAACTCGGCCAGGTAATTGTGTCCAGGTGTTAGGTCCAGTAAGCACTGGGCTAATTGTTATACAAGAGCATTTGTGGACTTCCATCACCAGTGAGTTAACTGCATGGATGGCTGATTACATCTGCATCTGTCAGGGAGATTGTATCAGCAATGGGTGATGCTTTTATCCAATCTGTTGAATGCCTTAAAAGGGGAAGTGATTTCAACATTCAGAGAGAATTTCCCAGCTCATCTTTGGACAGCCAAGTTCTCCCAGAAACTCATCTAGGACCTTTCATTGGACTTTCATCAGAGCCCCTGGCTTGCAGCCTGCCTGCAGAACTTGGACTTGTGCATCCTACGGTCACGTGAAAGACTCTTACAAAATCTCATATTATTGACAGATAACTCCTGTTGACTCTGTTTCCTGAGAGAACCCTGACTAATACAGCATGTTTGAAAATTGTTGCTAATATGGTGCTTATACATTTTAGAGGTACCCCAAGTAAGGGATGGACATGTTAGTATATTTAGATCATATATTTTTTACATTCACTAACAATTAAAAGGAGAAGCATACTGAATAGAAGATAACATTCAAGAGAAGAGATTTCCCAGAAAAAGGTAGAAAGAAATAGGGTAGCAAAGACATTTTCAAATTAAACAGAAAGGAATTTAGAATAGATTTAGAAAGAAAAGAACTAATATAATAAATATTTTGTCATGAGAAATTTTCATTACTTCCTGAGACTCAGAATCTTACTTCAAAATTTGGTCAGCAATGTTGAAAAATACAAATGTTCATTTTGAATCCAGGCATTCATCAATGCATTAAATTTATACTTATTGGAGCCCGTGATGAAGAGTTAATGATTAAGTTAATATCTCTTCCAAACATAACTGCAAACAAACAACAACAAAACATAGACTCATATGCACAAAGTCACAAATACAGCACACAAGCTGCCCTCTTTTTAAGTTGAAGAGCAACAACATAGTGGGCCTATAATTTGATTTATTTAACCAGTTAAGTCATCTCAAAGAATCAAACTGTGTTCAAAGTCCAAGCCTAATGTTTAAACCTCTAAAAATTTTGTCTTCAAAAAAGTGTGAGAAGGTGATGATCTCATTACATTTGGAAAGACTATACTGCCATTACATGACAGGAAGGTTTTCTGCAATTAAGCCTTAGGAAAATTAACCTTCCCCCACATTGTCTCCCTCTAATTGCATTTCCCTGGGTAGTTACATTCTTGCCTGTAGTAATAGATTTATTTGCAGAATTGTTTAAATTACTATATCCATGTATTGTCAATAACCAGTCCCAAACTTATTTTGAGAATTGCAAGTAAACAGTTGTAAAACTAAAAGTTAGAATGTATTAATCTGATGTTTACTTGATTTTGTTGCAAATTTTAATCAGAATCAAATTAGTTTCCAAAATATTTTTAGTAGAGAGTGCACTAAACCAATATCATAATTATGAATTCATCTCTGTTAACTTCATTACTTCTCTGGGAGAAACATCTCAAATTGGAAGTTGTGAAAATAATACATTAGTGGCTATATCTATCTCTCTGTCTATCTATATATTAGAAGAATTTCATACAGTTTTTTAATAAAGAAGTTCTGGGGTTACAGACCAATCATACATAAAATACAGGATTCCCATACACCACCCCACCACCAACACTATGCATTGGTGTGGAACATTTGTTAGAATTGATGATAATGCTCTTTAGTAATTATACTATTTTTTAACAGTAGTTACCTTTGTTACAATCGATGGAACCTTATTAAAATAGCACTATTAACAATGATCCATAGTTTATATGAGATGATTTGTCCTAATTCCACTTATTACTAACATATTGTATTAGCATAATATATTTGTTATAATTCATGAAAGAATAGTCTTACACTCATACTATTAACTATAATCCATCATGTACAGAAGGGTTCACTGTGTTACACAGTCTTATGTTTTATCTCTTACTTATTATTCTAGTAACATATATGACATTTCCTTTTTAACCACATTCACCTATATAATTCAGCACTGTTAATTATACTCAGGATAATGGGCCACCATCACTACCATCCATTTCCACACCACTATAATAAACTTAAATAAAAATTTTGTACAAATTAAGCATCAATTCCCCATCCTTTAACCATAATCTATCCCCTTATAGCCTATATACTACATTCTAACTCTATGAGTTTGCTTACTATAATTCATTAATAACACGAGAGACAATAAAATATTTTTCCTTTTTCTTTCTGGTTTATTTCAGTCAGCATAATGTTCTCAAGCTTCATCCAAGTTGTAGCATGTATCAGGACTTCATTTTTGTGGCTGAATAATATTCATTAGTATATTTTGTTTATGCATTCATCTGTTGATAGACAATGAGTTTGTTTCCATCTTTTGGCAATTGTGCAATTGTGAATAATGCCTCTATAAACATCTGTGTGCAAATATTTGTTTAAGGTCCTAATTCTCAATTCTTCTGATTATATTCTTAGAAGTGGGATTGTCAGGTCGTATGGTAATTATTTACCATCCTGAGGAACTATAAAACCTTTTTCCACAGCAGCCATACCATTTTACATAGCCACCAGCAATGAATAAGTGTTCCTATTTCTCCACATCTTCTACAAAACTTGTAGTTTTCCTTTATATTTCAATAGTACACATTCTAGTAGGAGTGGAATGATATATCATTGGGGCTTTTAATTTCATTTCTCTAATAGCTTGTGATGTTGAGCATTTTTTTCATCTGCTTTTTAGCCAAATATATATCCTCTTTGGGAAAATGTCTATTCAAGTCTTTGCCCATTTTCTATTTTTTTTGTCTTTTTATTGTTGAGTTGTAGGATTTCTTTATATATTCTGGATTTTGAAACCTTAATGGAGAAATGATTTCAAATTTTCTCTCCAACTGAATTGTTTTTCAAATTTAGTGACAATGTCTTTTGGTGCACAAAAGTTTTTTAATTTTCAGGAGGTCATTTTATCTTTTCTTTTTGTTGTTGTTGTTGCTTGCGTTTTGGTTTTAAAGTCCAAGAAACCATTGTCCAATGCAAGATCCCAAAGATGTTATAATATATTTTCTTCTAAGGGGTTTATAGTCCTGGTTTTATATTCAGTTATTTATATATTATTTTTATATGGTGTGAGATAGGGGTCCTCTTTCATAGTTTTCACATGGATAGCCAGTTCTCTTTGATCTATATTTTGAAGAGTCTGTTTTTTCCCCAATTGAAAGGACTTGACAGTATTGTTAAAAATCAATTGTCATACCACTACCTTCTTGCCTCCATGGTTCCAGATGAGAAATCATCTGAATCATAGTTTCAGATGAGGAATCAGCACTTAATATTATGGAGCTACCCATATATGTGATGGATCTCTTTTCTCTTGATGCTTTCAGGATTCTGTCTTGAGCTTAATTTTTTAAAAAGATTTATTTATTTATTTATTTATTTATTTATTTAACCGCTCCCCTTGTTGCAGTTTTTCCCTGCTCACTGTCTGCTCTCTGTGTGTTCCTCTCTGTCTGCTTGTCTTCTCTTTTAGGTGGTACCGGGAACCAATCCTGGGAACTTCTGGAGTGTGAAAGAGGTGCTCAATCTCTTGCACCACCTCAGCTCCCTGGTCTGCTGTGTCTCTTATTGTCTGTTCTCTGTGTCTCTTTTTGTTGCATCATCTTGCTCCACCAGCTATCCACGTGAGCAAGCCCTATATGTGGTCCAACACTCCTGCATGGGCCAGTACTCCGCAGGTCCAGCTCTCCACTCAGGCCAGCTTGCCATGTAGGCCAGCTTGCCTTTCACCAGAAGGACACAGGAACCAAACCCTGGACATCCTATATGGTAGACAGGAGTCCAAATACTTGAGCCACATCCATTTCCCTGCCTTGAGCTTTTGAAAATCTGAAAAATATGTGTCTCAGAGTATGTCTGATGAGATTTATTATGCTTGGAGTACATTGTGCTTTCTGGACATGTATATCTATCTCCCTAATATTTTTCAGTGTTTATTAGAATATAATCACTGGATAATTTTCAGTGATTATTTCATCAAACACTCCTACTGGCCCCCTTTTCCTTCTCCTCTCCCTCTGGATTGCCCAAAATCGATATGTTTGTGGGGTTTTTTTTTGCCATCCAATTCCCTGAGTCCTTGCTGAGTTTTTTCCATTTTTTGTCTATCTGTTCTATCTATGCAATTCCAGATGTCTTATCTTCGATGTCGCCAATTCTTTCCTTTGCCTGTTCAAATCTGCTGTCATGTGCTTCTAGTGTATTTTTAATTTCTTGCATTGTGCTTTTCATCACTGTGAGATCTGTTATCCTTTTATGTATGTTTACAATTTCTTCTGTGTATCCATCAAGTCTTTCCTTGTTACCCCCCTTCTCTTCCTTCATTTTACTGAGTTGATTAAGGATATTTGTTTGGACATCCTTGAGTAGTTGTTCTACGTTGTCTATTTCTTCTTGCTTTTTTTGAGAGAATTTGTCAACAAGAGTCCTGTCCTGCAAGAAATACTAAATACACTTCTGCAGGTTGAAAGGAAGAAACAAGAGAGAGAAGGTTGGAGCAAAGTGTAGAAAGGAAGATTATTGGTAAGAGTAACTAAAAGGATAAAAAAGAAATAAAAATAAAATATGACACATATAAGCCTAAAGAAAAAATGGCTAAAGTAAGTACTGCTTTTACAGCAATATAATTGAATGTTAATGGATTAAACTCTCCAATCAAAAGACACAGATTGGCAGAATGGAAAAGAACATATGATCCATGTATATTCTGTCCACAAGAAACTCAACTTAGATCTAGGGACACAAACAGGTTCCAGGTGGGTGGTTGGAAAACTATTCTACATGTAAACAGTAACCAAAAGAGTAGGTTTAGTTATATAATTATCAGACAAAATAGACTTTAAATGCAAAACTGTTGTAAGAGACAAAGAAAGACACTATAAATTAAAGGGGTACTCTACCATGAAGAAACAACAATCATAAATATTTATGCACTTAATCAGGGAGCCCCAAAATACTTCAGGGAGTATTGAGCAATCTGAGGAGGAAAATAAGGGGAAAAATGCCATTTACAATAATAAATTAATGAATCAAATATCTAGGAATAAACTTAATTAAGGATGTAAAGGAGTTGTACACAGAAAACTATAGTACATTGCAAAAGGATATCCTATACTCATGGACAATCTCTATGCTTATGGCTTTCATTCTGTATTTGTTTATTTTTATATTTCCAATTTCTTCCTTATGCTCACACATTGCTTTCTTAATATCATTTTTCTTTTGTTGTTGTTGTTAAAGAAGTTGTAAGTTTATAGATTCATCATGCATAAAATACAGGTTTCCCATACACCAACCCACCATCAACACCTACCATTGGTATCAAACATCTTTTATAATTGATAATAGCATATTTTTGTAATTGTCAATTTTTAAACAGTAGTTACATTTGTTGCCAATGATGAAAAATTATTAAAATTGTACTATTAACTATCATCTATAGTTCACATTAGCTGTATTTTTCCATATACCCTCCTAGTTTTCCATATACCACCCTATATGCTGGGAGGACTGTAGTGCATTTATATACTGATTTTGGCTTAGAAAGTGGTCCCACTTGATCAACAAGGAGGCTTTCAGGAGGTAACTCTTAGGCAATATATAATACTAGGTTAAGTTTCAATTTCACATTAACAAGTTTCATAAGTACAAATCAATATTTAGGGCCTTGTGTATTGGTCTGTCTTCCTTCCCTAGGCACTGCCCATGTACTCTATGGATTTTTGCTCTCTATTACAGAATGTAGCATGACTCCCCATTTTGAGAATTCAATATTCTTTCAGTTCTTGTATCACTGTATATATTTCAATAATTACAAAGTTAACTGAAATTTGGTAAAAAAATAAAAATAAAAAAAGCAGTGGATTCCAGTATGGTTGTCTCATTACACTTTAAGCCATTAGAAAATATAATTTCATTCTGATACTATAAAGGCAAGTGGTGTCAAATGTGTATGTTTTGGACAAATATTGCATGATATCACTGACATGAAATATTTAGAAGAAAAAAATTCATAGGGGTATAAACTACAATATAAGTTATCAGGTTGGGGTAAGGGTAGGAAATGAGGAGTTAATCCTTATGTTGTGTAGAATTTCTTTTTGGGTTGAAGAGTTTTGGTAATCAATGGTAGAAATGGAAACACAATATTGTGAATATAATTAACAACACTGAATTATATATTTGAATGTATTTAAAAGGAGAAATTTTAGGCTGTATATATGTTACTACAATTAAAAAAAAAAAAAAAGAAGGCCTGTTCAACACAAACAGTGAACCCTAATATAAACTATGGACTACAGTTAATAGAACAACTATAAAAAAGTGATGAGTATAGTTGCATATTGCATATGGAAGGGATAGGACAGGAGGGTAATGATATTATTGGATTGGGTGGTGCAGGGATGACAGGTGGGTAGATTGGGAAGGTAGGTTAGAAGGTCCAGGATACTGGGGTGGGGGAGGGTTGGGTCAGGGACCAGGTAGACACTGGGGATTTGTGGGTATGAGTTTGAAAATCCAGAGGTGGGAATGCGTTTTTGACAGTATGACAAGGGAGGGTCTCTGGTTTAGGGTGTTAATTGGGGGTGCATTTGGGACAGGGTGCACCTGGAGTAGGCTTCTAGGAAGTGTGTGAGTGTTCATTCTGTCATAATGTGTTGATTCAGTGGGTAGAGACCCACATAATGAGTGGGAAGTAGTTGGACTCCCATCTTTGGGAGGACTGATTTGTTCAGAAATAGACAGGCGGGAGTCTCTCAAGGACAAGGGCAGTTCCTAATAGGGGAGGACAAACCAGTGTGTTAAGACCCCTTGTTCCATGTAATTATGAATCTTGTCATCCAATGAGTCAAGTCAGGGGGTCATCATGGGCTCTGGGGGAGATGGAGAGGGAGGAATAGAATAAACAGGGGGTATTTAGTGATGAGTGGAAATGTTCTTCATTACCATGCAGTGATGGACACTGGACATGGTAAATATCATCAAATTTATAAAAGTATATGGTCTAAATTGTAAATCATAGTGTAAACCATTGACAATTTTTAATAGCCCTGTTTCACTATTTGTATATCAGTTTTAATAATGCTACCATCCACATATAAAAAGGTATTAATATGGGGGGGACGATGGAGGATGTTGGGTATATGAGAGTCTTCTGTATTCCGTGTGTTTACTGTGACCTAAAACTTCTTTGAAAACAAAATGAAAATGGTGAGACACTGGGGAATGAGAGGGGGAATGTGCCATGATACAGACTGGACACCAGATATTGCAGTGATGAAAAGCAAAAGGTCAAAAAAATTGCATTTTCAAAAATATTTTTCATTTTTTAAATATCCAAATCTTTTAATTTTATTTTTAGTTTTCTTTTAATTTTATATATCTTATCTCTTATATTTAAACTTATCATTATTATTTCATTTTCTTATTAATTGTATTCAGCTATTTCAATGGCTTCATTTTTGAAGAAGCTTTGAATCACAAAGGGATTACAACGGGTGGGGGAGGATCACTGATGTGGGGTATCAGGGATGGGGGATGCATGGGAGGAAGTTCACCTGAGCATACATATAAGGTATATAAAAATGTTCAAATGTTCATGGGGCATTGTCACAGTGGGTGGCAAATCACTCAATAAATGAGAGAATACTGAATTCCCATCCTGGAGAGCTCTGGCACATTCTCTAAGGGAGCAGCAACAGTCCCCCAAGTGCAGGGGCAGTGACTGGTGAAGGAGGATGATCCAATAATGGGCCCTTGAAATTGATGATTAGCATTATGAATCTTTGCTCTTGAAATTGAAACTTAGTCTATTGTTATGGTGTGCCTAATGGTTGCCTCCAGAAAGTCTCCTTGTTGGTAAAATGTGGCCACTGTCTAAGCCAAACTCAGCATATGAATACATTACCTTCCTCCCCCATGAGACATGACTCCCAGAGATGAGACTCCTTGGCACTGAGAGATTGCTACCAAGTGCCAGTTGGCAATGTGACTGGAAAAATACCTATAATAAAAGTGGGAAAAGGTAAAGAGAAATGAGTTTATATGGCTAAGATACTTCAAAACGAGTTGGGAGGTGATCCCAGAGGTAACGCTTACACACATCTCAGTAGGATCTCATAGAATTCCAGAGTGGATATCACCCAAAAGAGTGGGGCTCCTGAGAGCTCTGGAGACAACTAGGTCCTATGTCAGGGTGGATAGCTCCAGAGTTTGGTGCCTTGCCAGTGGGCCCTACTTTGGATTTTGTGTTCCTGAGAGTGACAGAGTTGGACTCAACTATGTCTTCCCTGCACATGGCTCATCTGTTCCTTCTATTCAGACCTATACTTTGTTCTGGAGTTTGTTGGTGTACATCCAGACATTTGAGTCTTTGGGCTATCCATGTGCTAGTTGGCCTGGAACCTCGGTGGAGCAGCAACTCTTAGTCTACAGCTCATTGGACTCACCCAGGACAACTGGCAGGGAGCTGATGATGGACAACAGCCATCCCAGGGAATGCAGAGGCTCTGTAGCTGCAGGCAGGATAATCCCAACCATCTTCCCCCCTGGGATATAAACCCCCTTTCAATTGGAGGTGGACTGGACATAACCATTTCATACTCCTCAGGATGGGGGGCAGAGTATAGACAAGAGTGGATTTACTGGTATCCTGCTATAGACATATTGTGACTCTAGGAATGGAAGAAATTACAACCTTGATGTGGAGCCAGTGGCCACTGGAGGCTCTGGAGGCAGGGAGAGAGAAAAGTAGTTGTAATATAGGGGCTTTTTTGGGACTTGGAAATTGTCCTGAGTGACATTGTAATGACAGATATAGGCCATTTTATATCATCATATAAGAGATTAAAACACACTCTCATGTAATTATTTACTTTAATTTATAAATGATTAAATTGGTTCTTCTATGAGGCCAGGCAAATTAAAACAGTTGCTAATAGAGGCCCATACTCAAACTTATTGCTTTATAAATTCTCCAAGTTCTCTAAAGGCAATTGTAGTCTCTTGGATATATTACTTTGGGTTACATAGGCATATTTCCAGATATAATCACTGTGTTCTACCCAATAACCTTAGTTTTGGAGGTCCCTACTTGACAATGAACTAACTTACCTTTCAAGTGTTACATATATCTGATGACAAAAGAATGAGAATTTAGTAGTGCACAATGACATAAACCACAGAAAACATGCTCACTGCTTTCTCTGCAGCATTTCCAAAACAACTAAGAGTGTGGTCTATACTTCTGATTGAAAAACTCATAAATATTTTATTTCAAAATGCAGACCTATGCTCTAGTAACACTCCCAAGATGAAAATATGTGAACAAAACAAACTCTACAGGCTTTATTTGGGGTCATAGGAAAAGGGAGCAGGCTATACTCATTCTATCCCCTATCACAGTCAAACTTCATATACACACAGAGACATATACACACATTTTTATTAGTCACCTATACTGATTTTCTATATATGTCTGTTTATTAGATTTTTAAAAAATTTATTAGGGAAGTTGTACATTGGTATAGAAATTATGCATAAAATACACAGTAGAGGTTGTTCATGTGTTTCTAGATATTCACCCATTTAATCAAAGTTGTATTTCAGCACAGGATTTTCCGATTCTAAGGTGCTATATTTTAAGTATAGGAAATATGGGTAAAGTAATTAAAATAGTCAGCAAAATGCTCATGGGTCTTACATTTTCAGTCATAAATAAATCTCTTAAATACATATACATCACAATTATAATACCATGAAATAATTAGTTCTACAAAAAAATAAGGCAAAATAAAATATAGAGCAACCAAAAATATCAATATTGATAAAATAGTCATGGAACGTCTCTCTGAGATAGAAATAGTTGATTGGAGAGTTAGAGAAAATGAGAATGCAGGTATTTAAGGGAGAATTTTTTTTCAAGACAAAAAGGCAGCACATGTAATAAGCCTAAGAAAGAAATGAGTTTATTATTCCAGGAATAAATGAAAACAAGGTGGAAAGAAGAAAGAGGTCAGATTGTGGAGGCTGCAGAGTAGATGAAACACATGCTCTTAAAGGCTCTATTGACTTCAGATTTTGTTTTGTTTCATGAGAAATCATTTGAAGGACTTTAAGAAGAGAATGAATTACATTACAAAATAATGTTTCCTTCTAATTAAAATGAGATTGGGATAAGTGTTGGGAAATCAAGACAGGAATTTGAGGTACCAGTTGGAAGCATAATATATATAATCTTAAAGTCAATGTGCTAAATCAGAATACATTGGCTAAGGGTATTGATGAAGGTAATGAGATGTCCAAAGGCACTGAAAAATAGAGCAGGAAATAGGAAGGATAAGAAAGACTAGTCAAAAGACTCAGGAAATTTGCAGCCAATGTACTAGAAAAAAAATGATGCTGGGGAAATGCCCTTCCAATAATGGTTATTTAGATGATGGAAGTAAATGTTCCATTTCAAACAAAGAGAGAAATTGGACACAATACAAATTCAAAATGCTCTTGAAGACTTCAGAGCAAAAAAATGCGATTGGAAACAAATGGGATAAAGATTTGGAGTAAGAAGGATACTGAGGAAAGTATATCAGGAAATTGGAAGCTTTTCCACAAGCATCTGTCTATTCTGAAAGTGGGAATGGAAGTACAGAGAATATAGTTAAGCATTTGAGAAGATACAGAGAGCTTATGGAGGAAACATTCACTTTTAAGGTTTAGACCTTAAGATGGAGCCCAACATGACTTTACCCTAAGAATAAGCCAAAACCAAAAGTATGCCTGTGCTTCCATGGACTTAGTCATATTTTTGAAATTACGCAGTCCAATTAGGCTACATGAAATAGAAAATGCTCCTTGCTGGCTTAAAGGAGTACAAGTGCATCATCTGAACATGAAGAAAACAGTATTCTAGTTATAAGTTTGTCTCTTAAATATTTCATGCTCAGCATCCAGCACATGTACACACAAAACCAACCATACAGGACAATGATACCATGTGATTAAAAAAAAGAAAAAAGAGATTTATTGAGGGTCAAAGATAGTGAAGTTTTCAGAGACAGATTTAATACAACCATGTTTAAAATCTTCAAGGAATTAAAAGAATTGATTGAGAACTTTGGCACAGAACATAAAAATTTAGAAAATCAGCAAATGTATTTTCTATATTGGGAAAATAAAATTACTGAAACTTAGCACTCACTTGTTGCTTATAACAGCATTTAATAGACAGCAGAAGAGACAGATAAATCAGAAGAGTATATGCAGAATTAAACACAGAGTAAACTATGGAAAATACAGAAAATGTCATAAGTATAAAAGGGAAAAAATAAAATATCACAGAAAGATAGGAAAGAGAGAATGTGACATAACCAATAATTAAGGAGATAATGGCTTCATAGTTTTCCAGCATTTCAATTTCTTTTACAATTTTCATATATAATGTCCCAAAGATAATAATATGCAGTACATGAAGAGATAGGATAGGACAAAAAAACTGTGAGATAGAAAAGATGGAGTTATTCACTTAAGGAAAGGTCTTTCATTTCCCATTGCTCCGTATTTTCACATTTATCTGAATTAGGTGGCCATATATGTTTTGGTCTCCATCTGCACTCTCAATTTCTTATACTGTTCACAAGAAAACACTGGCTTAGTTACATAGAGAATTGCTGTGGAAGGAACAGCTTCTTTCCTTATATTTCTTCACAAAGTCCCTTGATATTCTTTCCCCTAGGAATTTCCATATGTATTTTAGAATCAATGTCATTGATTGAATATTTAGTATTTCAATTCAGGAACCACACATAATTGGGTATAGGTCTGTATTGAGTAGGTTTTTGACAAATCAGACTCAAACAAACATATCTGTTCATGTGTACCTGTTGTATGTATTTGAAGATAAAATTCAATAGTTCAGAGGTGTGTATTTTACCTTTTCTTCCTGTGAAGCAGAAGTTCACCTGAATGTTTACACAGCATGGGAGCGTAGTTCCTGTTAACTGGTAAAGAAAACCTTCTCCTTCACTTGCAGTTTGGGAAAACCCACTGTTGGGCATCAGTTTACACAATGAAATGAAGCAACATTGAATTATTATTTGATGACCTCTCACTATTACATGCTATCTCATAGAGAGAGCTCTAGAGTATCATTTGTCAGCTTTTCAGGTAGATAAAATGTATGGATTTTGCTTCCCAAAAATCTATCACCTTTTCTTCTCAGCATGCAATATGCATATGTCCTTATCCCTACCCCCTGCCCTATCCATATCCCCATCCCTAACCTCATTTTCTGTAAGTTGAAATTTTTCTTTTTTCAATTTCCATAAAGAATAAAATGAAATATTAAAAATGTCTTTATGAATTTTTTGATATTTGTGCTAAGTTGTTATAGTTTAATAGTATATTATCAAACATACCCAAATGCAATAGAAACCTAAAATTCAATGCTAAGGGGTGTGGATTCTATCTTTTTGGAGTAATGAAGCTGTTCTAAAATTTTTGAGATGATGAATGTACAACATTTGATTATACTAAAAACCATTGATTATACACTTTAGATAGAATAGCCAGAAACAGCAGCTATGTACAGTGGAGGAAGCATAGAGAGATGCAGAGGTGAGGAATTTTCTTGTTTGTTTGTCTGGTTTTTATTATTATTACTGAAATAATGAAAATGCTCTAATAATGATTGAAGTGATGAACATAAAATTATATTATTATGGCAAATACCATTGATTATATACTTTGGATGAATTGCATGCTTTAATAATATGTATCAATAAAATTGATTTGTTTAAAAAAAATCAACCCTATAACTGTAGGATGAGAGCATATTAGACCTATGTGCTCCTGGAGCCTTAAAAGTACCTTAGCTTTCATCAATGTATTTCATGTAATGAAAAAGGAGTAAAAACCTAAATATATCTTTTACAGTCTGAATTCTAAACATGATTATGACCTCTTAGTAGGTAATTCTCTTCTGCCTTCCTTATTTCTCTTTCCCTCTGGGAGCACTTCAGTTTTTACCATATTGAGGTATAACCAATTTTCATTGTTATATGTTACAAATCCCTGTTTGTTTTTGTTGTTTGTTATTTCTTCACATCAGAGTTCCTCATTAATGAAAAAAAATGCACCAAGTGGTTGGTGTTATACAATAAATTACCTTCAAGACTTAATCATCATTGTCTCCATTGTATGGCACCAACCCAATTTCCCTTTGGCAATCAGCATCAATTCCCCTGGCCAATAAACTTTTCTGTTTCTATAAGTGAATGAATAAGAATAATATTGACAATAGCCATCCCACATAAATCTCTTCTCCTCTTGGAAACTGATTCTTCTCAAAAGCCCTCAGGTACTTGTCATGATGTAAAAATACTGGCTACATATGATGAGTCATAAGAAATGTACATGGTTAAAAGAATAATCAAACTATGTTCCTGGGATATTTCAAACTTGGACTGACACAATCTCTCTTCATTGAGAGCTGTGCATATAAAATTTAGGGACTGACTTTGTGTTATCAACATGTGAGCAAGTTGGGTCTAGTGGGTATCTGAGGAACTTATACAAAGAGAAAAGAGAGATACAAAAAATGACAGGTATCAGTTGTTTCATGCTTGTACTCTTATCCAGTAATAAGGCTGGGGCCTTTTATAAGAAAGTCAAAACTCTCCTTGATATTTAAATCTTATTTTGAGGGAACAATAAAAGCAAAAAAAAAAAAATTAATTGTGAAGTACAATAAAATTTCATAATGGCAATGGTATGAGGGTTGATGAGGGATAATTAATTTGTTTTTTTTCTTACATCTCTAAAGTGGTGAAATTTATAGTACAAATAAATGTCAAGTTCATTGGAGAAGAATCTCTTTCTTTGCAAATGGAATAAAATGAGAAATTCATGAAGAAGATGCATGAACTGACATAAAAGAGAAATGAAATGTTAAAGGCAAAATTCATGGAAAATGTGAGAAATAAATATAGTTAAAATAAATAATAAAAAAGTCAATAATCTCAATAATAGTCAATTCTAGGTTACAATTGATGTTTATGTACAACAGAATTTATTCTTTGTTTATAGTTTATCATGTGTGTGTTGTATGTAAATGTCTTTCTTACCTGCCCCAGAGCTGAATTATTTCTTCTTTCCAAATTCCATACATATAAAAGCAAACCAAGTACTACACTCATATAATACTTTACTATACTTTGACTATTCTTAACCAGTAGCACTAACACCAACACTTATATCAAATACTACATCTACTACCACAAGTGTCCTATTATCACTAGGACATTATAGCCATCTTAAAACATCATATGTAGAGTAATACACTCAAACTATTATTTATGATTGGAAATAATATAAATACATAGTATAATAATCTCCAATTTACAGTATCAAATGTGGACTCATTCTTAGTAAGGACTGAGATTTCCCATGGTTGGAATCATTCTCAAACATTCCATTACTTGGACCTCATCCTCTTAAGGAATTCCTGGCAATTGGACAAGGTGTCCTTTAGAGCATCTTTCATGGATTCATTCCACAGACTGAAAATGAACGGATTCAGGAGAGGTGTGATGACAGTGGAGAGGATAAAGAGGATCTTGTTGAGGTGTAGTCTGCTCTTCTGTGAGGGATGGATATAAACAAAGATGGAGATCCCATAGCCCATGGAGACCACAGTGAAGTGAGAGGCACAAGTGGCAAAGGCTTTGCATTGTCCTTGTCCTGAGGGTATCTTCAAAATGGTAGAAGTGATATAAACATAGGAGACCACTGTGAGTGAGCCAGAACTGATGAGCAGGACAAGGGAACTGAGGGAATCCATGAGCTCAATGGCATGTATGGCAGCACAGGCCAAATCGAGGAGGAGAGCTCTGTCACAGAAAAAGTGATCAATTTCTTTGGAGCCACAATATGGCAGTGCTCCTTCAAGGATGGTGGTTGGGAAGATGAGAAAAAACCCACCAACCCAGGAGAGGATGACAAGATGGAAGCAGAGTGAGCTAGTCATAATTGTAGGGTATTGAAGGGGACTGCAGATGGCCACATAGCAGTCATAGGACATGACAGCAAAAAGGATAAACTCAGTGCACCAGAGAGGAAGTAGAAATAGGGCTGGGTAAAACATTCACTAAATGAGATTCTATTCGTTTCTGTTGGGAATCCTGCCAGCATGTTGGGAACAGCACAGGTCATAGTTAATATTTCACTGAAAGAGAGGTTGCTGAGAAAGAAATATATGGGTGAGTAGAGCCTGTAATCTACAAAGATCAGTATAATGATGAGGGCATTTCCAAGGACAGTCACCAAATAAGCCAATAAAAAAATAAAAAATAAGATGCCCCTTAGTGTTCCAGTGATAAGAATAATCTCTGTCACCATGGTCCAATTCCCTCTCTCCTTGCTGCGTAGGGAATCTCTTCTCTTAAGAGAACCAAGAAAGAGGAAGAAACATGATTCATCATTCATTAAAATGGAATTTTCTAAGATAAAGGAAGTTGAGAAGTTTTATTCCTTCTATTTCTAACAAGTTACATGATTGAAAAATATAATATGGTCATGTTTAATTTTTCTTATAACTTCCAGACAAGAATATATGAAAATCAATGTTCTCAATAATGATATGTAAAAATCAATTTACCTAACAGATATTTTAACCTCTACACCCTTATTTTTATCACAAATGTAAAAAAGCAGTAAGTACAATATATTATTTTCATACACACACACACATACACACACACAGACATACAGCTATTCACACATATATATGTAAGATTTTGGTTAGGGTGGAATTAAAGCAATGAATATATTTTTATTAATTATTTTTTACTTTTTAGTTGATAATACTTTCAAATGAACTGAACTGCATTAAATATTTCAGATATTATCCAGTTAACACAAGGCTTCAATTAAATCTACAAGGCACAGATTAATTGTGTGCTGTAGCTATACCTCCATGTTTAACTAATTAGAGTGTAAACTACACTGCAAAAAATGCTGGTTGCTGTCATGTAGAAATCAAATTAATTCACTTTTCCTCTTTTTGATACTATTATTGGTCCTCCAAATAGAATTTAAGCTTCACTAATATTTACTATACCATACTTGTCAAGGAAGATAATAAAATACAGGGAGTAATAGATAATAATGAAATAAAATAATTTGATGTACTCCATTTTTATTGATAAATACCAGAAAGTGAACAGTATTAAGAACAAAATTAATATTATAAATGAACTGAAGCATTTCTAATTAAATTATGGAAATATATGGAATGCTAAAGGTAAATATATAGAGAGAAAAATTCTATTCCTGGATTTGAAATCAATACCTCAAAATTCAAATTTATGCAAAATATATTTGAATATATAACATAATTACAATTAAGTATCAGTATGATTTTTATTTTTGAAATAGTTCAAAATAAAGAAAATGAAATACTATAGAATAATACTGTTTTAAAATCTATCAACTTTGATAAAATACTATTAAATTGCAGCAATTTAGGGAAAAATTTCCAAAAAATTATAAGGACATTTTTAATATTATGTTTTCTTTTTATGAAAATTTAAGAAGTAAAATTTCAGCTTACAGAAAATGAGGTTCCAGAGGAGTGCCCTGCCTTAAAAAGCTGGATTAGGAGACTGTGGCCATGGAGGTAATATAAGAGTACATAAAATGGAAAGATGAGATCAGGCTCTCAAATATTGTTATGCTCTCAAAAGCGTTACAAATATAATACTGCTTGGTGTTACTCAGGAGTTTAGCAAGGGGGATGAAGAGAAAAAGATGAGATAGAGCTAGAGCTAGAGTAGGAGAGAGGGAGGGTGGAGAGAGAGAGAGAGAGAGAGAGAGAGAGAGAGAGAGAGAGATAATTCAGGGAAGAAACAGAATAAAAACTGCAGGCATAATGTCTTTGAACGATGGTTAAAGAGAGACATGATATGGAATAATGATTACTATAGAAACCAAAGTGTGGATGTTATGAAGCAAAATTTTCTGAGAGTCTGTGTTATTAAATTGTTAATAATATTAAAGCTTATTTAAACTAAAAATTTAAATAAAGCTATTAGATTGGACAAGACTATCACTAGTATATATTCTTCAAGTAATTCTCAGATGTTTAATATGGGTAGAGGCCATCTTTTGTTCAGGCCTAACATCTAGATGTAATTTAGTAAATAGTCCCTGTAGGTTTCCGGTCTCATTTTCTAGGACATTCAAATTTTCCTTAACAATCCCAAACCTTGCTTGACAACATGTCTCCCACGCACAGTGTAAGGTTCTTTGCTGGAGAAAAAGAAGAGAATGTCCTGAACTTGATCCATTTTTCTTTCCCTTGGAATCAGGCCTCAGAGCTAAGGAGATGGGGTGGTTTAGGAGCTGTGGAGCCCAGATCCCTTTTTAGGTTGAACTACTGTTAAATTACCACAGGAAATTTCCACAGCACAACCAAGAATAAAGTCTCACTGAGACTAGCAAGATTTTAAAATCAGGCCAGAACCCTTCAGGGGCAACTTTACTAGGAATAAATGCAAACTTGTTTCTTCTTACTTGTGAAATTTTCTTTGTAAACTCATTAATGACTCTATTCCATAAAAATATAAATACATGTAAAAACTTTATTTCCCAGGAGACTTTTAAAAAACACTTGGCCAAGGAACTTTAAATAATGTGAACAATATTTTTCTGAACTCTCTCTACAGCCATAGAGAAAATTCATGAACATTCAAATATGTATGTATGTATGCATATGTGTAATCTATAATTATGCAGGACCTCAGTGCTTCAGTTAGTTGCCCTTCAGTGTTGGACAGACTTGAACAGTTACTGCTCATTTTCAGGGGTTGACTTTAATGAACGTAAAGGAGTATTTCATAAAAAGAAATACATGAATATGAAATCAGAAAATTTCAAATAATTAGTTATGAAAATAGCAGAACTATGTAAAATAAAACTTTGAGAACAAATTACTCATAATATCAAAATTTTAATTGTTTTAGTTCTATAGTAATTTCCATTAAATTTTATATGTATAAACATTTTATTTAGTAGTAATTGTGTGCATTTCTATTCCCTGCTTTAAACCTTGATATTATATCACATTTTTCAATGCTTAACCATTTTTTTTTGTAATTTCCTCATTCATCTACTGACAACCACTAAGGATGATGGCAGAGATAATCTTAATCTGCAAGATCTATGGGTTATTATGCAAATCACTAAATAAAATAGTGTCACATAAAGTTATACAAGACATCACTAGTAGATGTACAACCTAGGAGAAGCAGGACCCAAGTGATAAATATCATGGTGTTAGTGGCAGTTCACAAGGATGGTGAAATATGGTTGCATTTGAACATGTGAAGATGGTGGAAGGTAAAGTGGTTGTTGTTGGGAAAAAATAAATAATTTAAAAGCTGAGGTGATGTAATTATACTTAGAACTTTGCCAGTACTATACAGTGCCATATCTCCTCATAAGAAGGTTATTATTATTATTCCAGTGTCCTCGTTCCTTATCACAAACATCCTATGTTATATGTGACCCCATTCCTCATTTCCCAATATAAGACCAGGGGATCCTTTACCCCAGGATGTTCTAAATATTTAACCAGTGCCCCATTCCTCATCAGAGTCTTCCCAATTGTGTATCAATGCCCAATTCCTCATCAGAGATTTCCCAATAGTATAGAACTGCTTCCAATCCCATTGCAACTTCACTAATATCATACCAGTGCCCCTTATCCTATAAGAATTCATGTTACTCTCATCCCTATCAGATGTTTTCCAATATTGTACTATTGTTCCCTTTCTTCATCAAAATTTCCCAATATTACAGCCATGCTTCTATTACTCTATAGGACATTATTAATATTATACCAATAACCTCATTCCTCAACATATGTATCCCCATATTATACCATTGCTGCCATTCCTCATCAAAAATTTTCCAGTATTATACTACTGTCTCCATTCCTCTTTGGGACATTTCTAATTTTATATCAGTGTTTCTTTTCCTCATTATAATTGTCTATATATGATCCCAGTTCCTCCAAATTTCTTCAGATGTTTCCCCATATTATTTCACAGCAATCATTTTCATAAGATATTTGTGAATATGCTTTCAGTTCAGTTCCCCGATAAAGCACCAGTACTCCCATTCATCTTCAGAATTCCTAATATTATACCAGTGCTCCCATTCCTCATCTATAATTCCCCTCATCTTATGCTATTGTCTTCCTTTATGACCAGCAGTTTCTATATATAAAACTGTAGTGCTTCCGTCCCTCATTGGAATTTTCACAACATGGCATTTCATTATCAGAAATGCCTCTTTATAATTCAATTACATGAATTCCCAATTGGAAATTTCTCATTATTATATATATGACCTTATTGTTCATCATATGTTTTCCAGTATTTTACCACTACCCCCTTGATCAACTGAAGTTCTCCATATGATATCAGTACACATATTCCACCTCATATTTCTTAATATTATACCAGTGACCTCTTTCTCATCAGAATCTTTCCTATAATACTGTAATGACTTCATTCTTCAGAAGATTGCCAATATTATACCAAGGCTCCCATTCCTCAAAAATTTTTCTCCTTATTAGAAATTTCTCTTAGTCTGCATAAAAAGTGTCTTAATTTCTGAACCCCCAATCCCAGTCAGAATTATACAATTATCACACCATTACACCCATTTCTCATCAGAAGTTTGATCATATTTACCATTTCCCATTATTATGTTTCTCCACATTAAGGCAGTCCACCATTCCTTAATAGAAAGTTCCAAATATGATACTGGTGCACCCATTTCCTTTTTTTGTTCCTATGTTACCAGTGCTCTTATTCATCTTCAGAAGCTTTCCAATGATACATCACCAATTTCCCCATGATCATCAGAATTTTCTCATGTTTTACCAGTATCCCCATTTCTTTGGGAAACTTCTTATTGGAATTTTCCAATACTATGTGAAAGCCCCCATTCCTCATCAAAATTTTGTTAACAGTTCCATATTCCTCTTCAAAACTTGTCAAATATTGTGCTATTTCCCCTTCCCCCAACAGAAGTTTACCTACATGATATCATTGTCCCATTCCACTTCAAAAATTGCGCAGTATTATACCACTGTCCATTCATCAATATATTTATTCATATGATACCAGTGAATACATTCTCATTAATAGTTTTAACAAATGTTATCAGAGTCCACATTCCTAATAAAATTTTTCTGTTATAAAAGGAAGCCTTTGTTCATCAGAAATTTCCCAATATTACACCAGGTTGTTTATTCTTCATATGAATTTTTCTCATTATATAATTGCCATATTTTCATCAGATGTTTTTCAATGTTGTGACAAGGTCTCTGTCCTTATTATGTTTTTCCATAGGGTTACAAGATTACAGAGATCTTATTTCTTTTCAGAATCTTTTGAAAAGTATAACTTTGCAACTATTATTTTCAGATGTTTTGCCATATTATACCAGTGTTTGATATGGAAGTTTCTTAATATTATTTCAGTGACCTGATTCATCATTAGGAGTTTCCCTGTATCATATCAGAATCTCAATTCATCATTGGAAATTTCCCAATATTATATGCTCTCCTTCTTTATTAGAAATTTCTCCGTACATTACCAGTATCCCCATTCTTCTTCAGAAGTTTTCTCCCATTATACTAGTGCCTGTATTCCTCATAAAATTTTCCCATAGTTACCATCCCCATTCCATTACTCATATCCCATTTGACATCAGAAGTTTCCCAATATTCATCATGAATTACCAAATATTAAAATGTGCCTCCTATCATCATGGAATCTGTTCTATTATTATACCAGTGTTCCCCAGGTTTCACAAGAAGGTACCCAACATTATACAAGTGCTCCCATGTCTTACTAAAATTGGCCAAGTTTATATCAATTCTGCCATTCTTTTTGTGAGGATTCAATATATTATGTCAATACTCTAAACCATCATCATTAATTTCCCAATATTAAATTGATGCCTTCATTCATCTTGAGAAGTTCATCAGTATTATACCATTATCTCCATTCCTCATTAGTAGTTTCTCCTTTAGATACTGGTATTTTGTTCATTTGCAGAAGCTCCAATATTTATATCAAGGTCTCAAATCCTGTTTTTCTGTTCTTTTATTTTATGAATTTGAAATAAACTTCTTTATAAAAAAGTCAAATGTTCATTATGATATTTTCATATTACACAAAATCATGAATTGTTTATTTGAGGTTTGAGTCTATTATAACACTATGACTATTGCTTATTTGAAAATTCACTATATATTATACCAGTGCTCACATTCCTCATCAGAAATTTCTGAATATTATATTTGTGTTCTCATTGTCCTTTGGAAGTTTCCCAATATTATTCCATTCTTCCTATCCCTCATCTGAAATTTACAAATATTACATCAGTAAACTGAATCCTCATCAGAAATATCTATTATAAAAGTGTACACTTTCTTTTCAGGAAGGTTCTCAATAGTGAATCTGTTCTCTATTGGGAAATTTCCAATATTGTACGAGTAAACCTTCCCCATGAAAAGTTGACTACATTATACCCAGGTCTCCATTTCTCACTGGACAGTTCCCAGTCCATCTTCCCTCATTAGAAATGTCCCAATATTATATTGGTTATGTTTTCCTAGAAGATTTCTCATAATATCACAGTGCCACAATTCTTCATTGAAATTCTGAAAATATTGTACATTCACTCCTCTTAGCAATTTTACAGTGTTATACAATTTTTCCCATTCTACATTGTCTCTCTATATTACACCAATGATTCCCCTGAACTTCAAACTTTCCCCCAATTATATCATTGTCTCCATTTCTCATCAGAACTTTTCCAATATTATACCAGAGCCCACATTCTTCATTGTAAATACCCTGGATAAGTCCATTAGTTATGTGGTGACCAACATGTAGGTCATTAGTGACAAGGCAATTGTTGAGTCAAATATATTTCCAATGTTCTAAATAGCCTGCATGAATTGAACATTTTTGAATAATTGAAAAGATATATATTTAAGTAGGGATGTGCTTTTCTTCTTATATGTTCACCTATGTATAGTACCCTTTGTCAATTTTATATAACGTTACCATAGATAGACCTCTAAACATTAGACATTCTTTCAAATCAACAAAAAATTAAACTTCACAAGCAATATATACATTTACCCAATTTCACCCCATTATTAACATTTGTTTTCTTATAGGATTCTGCTCATTTATAGTTTGAGTTACAGTAACAAATCCCTAGAAATTTCCCAGAGTTTTCAGATGAGCAATAGGAGATTTATTCTTAATTCAGAATCATATTTTTAACTGTTCACTTGTGGTTCACTGAGATACATTCTTAATTTTGTATACAAAACTCAATAGCCAAAAACTGCCAGGTATAAGTACATAAAATGCACACACACACAGGCAAAGACACATGTTATCACATTTCAATAATAAAACAGTTAAAATATTGAAGAGATGCTGCAGGTGGAACAATTAAGTTCAGTGGCTATGGCCGAGGACCACAAGATCACTCTCTGGTTTCTATGTATTCCGAGAAGGACTCATGGAGCCCAGAAAAACTGTTATACTCATAGTTTATTACAGTGAAAGGATAAAGCTCAAGATTAGTAATGGTAAAAGGTGCATGGGATGAATTGCAGAAGAAAGGAGGTGCAAGTTATCAGTTTCCAATCCCAGTGCAGTTGCATGGATGAATTTAATTCATCCAGCAACAACGTTAAATATCAATGCATCAGTGTGGGACCAATCAGGGAAGTTCACATGAAATTTGGTGTCCAGTAATTTTGCTGGGGATTAGTCAGATAGCCATGCAGCACCAATGTGACCTACCTCAGATATTCATACTCCAATTCCCCCAACCCCGGGGTTAAACTGATATAATGTGACCTAAAGCCCCAGTAATACAAAAACAAATATTCACAGCAATCACTTTGCTGGTTTAAACTATATGGAGTGGCCCAAGGTCTCAGGTATACAAATCACTCTATTGTTTAGGGTATGCTAAGGACTCAGAGGATACTGCCATTGGTCTGTCAACAGCCAATTCTGAAGACCTTTGGAATGTGCAGAGCATTGGTAAACTAAGCCTCCTAAGTTAACCCATTACTGCACAGTCCAGCTCCCTAGCCCTTGGCCTAGGTTATCTTAGAGCAAAACGATCATATTTTTTCTAAGCATCTGCATTTAGTATGCCATATATATAACATATACAGAAATAGCATCAATATAAATAAGCTTAACAAATTTTAGAGGATTCAGGGTGGGGTAGGGATACATTTAAAGAAACAACTAATCCATCATATAACTCCAATACACACATTTTCATATTCTTGTATTAATTTGATTACTCATTTTTCACTTTGACCTACAACTATTTGTATATTGTAATAAATCATTGAGAATGATTTCATACAGAAAATAGCTAATTTTTAAGTAAATTCAGTTCTTCCTTAAGCAAGACAATTTTTATCAATATTAATTCTGAGAAAGTTTTAATTCAGTCTCCCAATTCATTTGATCATCAATATCAGTGTTATCATATGACTTTTTTTTTCATAACACCTTTTCTTTATTAGAGAAGTTGAGTGTTTACAGAAAATTCATGCATAAAATACAGAATACTTATATACCACACTATTATTAACATGTTGAATAAGTTAGGAAAATTTATTACAATTGATGATAACACATTTGTAGAATTGTACTGTTTACTCTAGTCGTGGTTGAACATAACATTCAATGTGTAATATAGTTCCATGTATTATTTTAAAATTTTTATTCTGTTAATATTATATACAATCTAACATTTCCCATTTTAATCACATTCATATATATATATATATATATATATATATGTATGTATTTCAGTACTGTTAATAACATTCACAATGTTGTGCTACCTCACCCTCATTCATTACCAAAACATTACCATAATTCTAAATATGAATCCTTTACAGTTTAAGCCTTAACTTCCCATTCCCTATTCCCACTTCATCTTCTGTTAATCCATATTCTAGATTCTTATTTACATATGGTAGGTGAATCTTACAAATATATCAATATAACACTTTATTTCAGTGTGGCAATGATACAATTCAATTTAATTATGGAAGAAATGACTAATATTTGCAGTGGTGATTGACATTTCTTACCAGCAGAATCAGCAGTTGCCTATATACCACATATTATTACAGACAGATATCATTACAATTGTTTTTATTTTTTTAACTTTATTTTTTACATGTAATAATTGAAAATATTACAAATAATTAAAAATAAAAATAAAATTGAGTTGAATAAAAACATACATTTCTCAATTAAATATACTAGATACACAATTACTTTTTGAATCATTCAATGTTACACAGTATATTTGGTTAATAGTAACACAATCATACAGTATTTGTCCTTTTGTGTCTGACTTGCTTCGCTCAACATAATGTCCTCCAGGTTCATCCATGTTGTCATATGCTTTACAAATCCATTTGTTCTTTCAGCTGCATAATACTCCATTGTGTGAATACACCAATTTGTTTATCCACTCAAAGGTTGAAGGACACCCCGGTTGTTTCCAACTTTTGCCTATCATGAATAACACTGCTATGAACATAGGTGTGCAGATTTCTATTTGTGTCACTGATCTAAGTTCTTCTGGATACATGGCAAGTCTACACTTAACTTCATTAGGAACTGCCAAACAGTACTCCACAGTGGCTGTACCATTCCCACCTACAGTTAATAAGTGTTCCTATTGCTCCACATCCTCTCCAACAGTTGTTCTCTGTATTTTTAATAATGGCCATTCTATTTGGTGTGAAATATCTCATTGTAGTTTTCATTTGCATTTCCATAACCATTAGTGATGTTGAGCAGTTTTTCATGTGCTTTTTTTTTTTGTTTTTTGTCATTTGTATTTCCTTTTTGGACAAATGTCTATTCAAGTCTTTTGATCATTTTTAATTTAGTCATTTGTCTTTTTATTGTTGAGTTGCAACATCTCTATATATACCCAGGATATTAAACTCTTAACAGATACTCACTTTCCAAATATATTCTCCCATTTGTGATGGCTCCTTTTGCACCCCCCCCCATTGACAAAATCCTGTGAGGTGCAAAAGTGTTTAATTTTGTGGAGATCCGATTTATCTAATTTTTCTTTTGCTGCATGTGCTTTGGGTATAAAGTCCAAGGAACCACCACCTACTACAAGGTCCTGAAGATGTTTCCCTACATTTTCTTCAAGTACTTTTATGGTCCTGACTTTTATATTTAGGTCTTTGATCCATTTTGAGTTGATTCTTGTATAGGGAGTGAGATAGGGGTCCTCTTTCATTCTTCTGGTTATAGATATCCAGTTCTCCAAACATCATTTGCTGAAGAGACTGTTTTGTACCATTAACATGGGCTTGTTAGGTTTGTCAAAAAACCAGTTGACCATATAGGTGAGGGTTTATTTCTGGATTCTCAATTCTATTCCACTAATCAATGTGTCTATCTTTATGCCAGTACCATGCTGTTTTGACCACTATAGCTTAGAAATATGTTTCAAGATCAGGCAGTGAAATACCTCCCATGTCACTCTTCTTTATTAGAATGCTTTTGGCTATTTGGATACACTTTCCCTACCAAATGACTTTGGCAATTGCCTTTTCTAATTCTGTAAGGTAAGCTCTTGGAAATTTTGATTGGTATTACATTGAATACATAAACCAGTATGGGTAGGAATGACATCTTCATGATATTTGATCTTCCAATCCATGAACACAGTATGTTTTTCCATTTATTTAGGTCTTCATTGATTTCTTTTAGCAATATTTTGTAGTTTTCTGCATATAGGTCCTGTACTTCTTTGTTAAATTAATTCCTAGGTATTTGGGACTTTTTGTTGTTATTGTAAATGGAATTTTTGCCCTGATTTCCTCAGATTGTTCAATACTAGTGTACAAAAACACTACTGATTATTGCGTGTAGATCTTTTACCCTACCAGCTTTTTTTTTTTTTTAACTCATTTATTATCTCAAGTGGCTTCGTTGTGGATACTTCAGAATTTTCTAAATACAGGATCATGTCATCTGCAAATAGTGAAAGTTTTACTTCCTCTTTTCCTATTTGGATGCTTCTAATTTTTTTCTTGTCTAGTTGCCCTAGCTAGAACTTCTAGTACAATATTAAATAACAATGGTGACAGTGGGCATCCTTGTCTTGTTCCTGATCTTAGAGGGAACGTTCTTAACATTTTCCCATTGAGTACGATGTTGGCTGTGAGTTTTTTATATATGCCTTTTATCATATTGATTAATTTTCCTTCTATTCTTATCTTTTGAAATGTTTTTATAAAAAAAGAATGCTGGATTTTGTTGAATGCCTTTTCTGCATTGATTGAGATGATCATGTGATTTTTTCCTTCAATTTTTTAATGTGGTGATTCACATTGATTGATTTTCTTATGTGGAGCCAGCCTTGCACATGATGAATAAATCCCACTTGGTCGTGATGTGTAACTCTTTTGATATTCTGTTGGATTCCATTTACAAGTATTTTGTTGAGAATTTTTGCATCTGTGATTATTAGAGGGATTGGTCTGTAATTTTCATTTCCTGTAGTGTCTTTATATGGCTTTGTTATTAGGATGATATTGGCTTCATAAAATGTGTTGGGTAATTTTCCTTCCTCTTCAATTTTGTGGAAGAGTTTAAACAAGATTGGTGTTAACTATTTTTGATATACATGGAAGAATTCACCTGTGAGGCCATCTGGTCCTGGACTTTATTTGCTGGGAGATTATTGATGATGGATTCAAACTCTTTAAATGTGATTGGTTTGCTAAGTTCTTGTACTTCTTGTAGGATCAGTGAGGGTTGTTTGTGCATTTCTGTAAATTTGTCTATTTCATCTAGGTTGTTTAGTTTGTTGGCATACAATTTCTCATAATATCCTCTTTTGATCCTTTTTATTTCTGTGGGGTCATTTGTAACTTGCCCCCTTTCATTTCTGGTTGTATTTATTTGCATCTTCTCTCTTTTCTTCTTTGCTAGTCTAGCTAAGGGTTTGTCAATTTTTTTAAATCTCTAACAACCAGCTTTTGGTTTGTTGATTTTCTCTATTTTTTTTCTCAATTTCATTTATTTCTGCTCTAATCCTTATTATTTCCTCCCTTCTGCTTGCTTTGCGATTGGTTTTCTGTTCTTTTTCTTAGTTCTCTAACTGTTCAGTTAAATCTTTGAGTTTAGGTCTTCCTTCTTTTTTAAAATAGGTGTTTAGGGCTATAACTTTCCTTCTCAATACTGCCTTCACTGTATTCCATAAGTTTTGATATGTTGTGCTCTCATTTTCATTTGTTTCAACGTATTTACTGATTTCACTTGTAATTTCTTCTTTGACACACTGATTATTTAGGAGTGTGTTGTTTAGCCTCCACACATTTGTGAATTTACTTTTTTCCTGTCTATTATTGATTTCCAATCTCATCCCATTATGATCTTAGAAGGTGCTATGTGTAATTTCGATCTTTTTTATTTTATTGAATTCATTGAAAGTTGTTCTTTGCCCTAACATGTGGTCTATACTGGAGAAAGATCCATATGCACTTGGGAAGAATGTAAAACCCACTGAGTTTGGATGCAGTGTTCTGTATATGTCTGTTAGATCTAACTCCTTTATCATATTGTTCAAGTTCTGTTTCCTTGTTGCTCTTCTGTCTGGTTGTTGTATGAAATGGTGTGAGTGGTGTGTTGAAGTCTCCAATGATTATTTTAGAGTTGTTTATTTCATAAGTTTTGCCAGAGTTTGTCTCATGTATTTTGGGCACCCTGCTTAGGTGCATAGATATTTATGACTATTGTATCTTCTTGGTGGATTGTCCCATTTATTAATATATAATGGTCTCTGGTATCTCATAATGTTTTGCATTTAATGACTGTTTTGTCTGATATTAGTAGAGCTACTCCTGCTCTGTTTGGTTACTATTTGTGTAGAGTATCTTTCTACAACCTTTCACTTTCAGCTGGTTTGTATCTCTGGGTCTAAGGTGAGTTTCTTGTAAACAGTATGTGTATGGCTCATGTTTTGTATTTTTTTAATCCATTCTGTCTCCCTGTATCTTTTGATTGGGAGTTTAATCCATTTACATTCAATGATATTACTGTAAATGCATTATTTACTTTCACCATTTTATTGTTTGGCTTTCATATGTCATATCATACTTTTGCCTGCCTTTTTACTCTTTTGGTTATCCTTTCTTCTATACTCTCCTCCAGGCTTCTCTTTCTAAACTTTTTCTTTCGTGTTCTAAGGCTTCCTTAAATATTTCCTGCAAAGGTGGATTCTTTTTTTACAAACTCTCTAGGTTTCAATTTGTTTGTGAATATTTTATGCTCACCTTGATATTTGAAGGACAGTTTTGCTGGATAAAGAATTCTTGGTAAGCAGTTTTTCTCTTTCAGCATCCTAATTGTCTCATAGGACTGTCTTCTCACCTCCATGGTTTCTGATGAGAAATTTGTGCTAAGTCTTATTGGACATCCTTAATATGTGATGGTTTGTTTCTCCCTTGCTGCTCTGAGAATTTTCTCTTTATCTATGAGATTTGACATTCTTAGTAGTATGTGTCATGGAGTAGGTCTATTCAGATTTATTCTGTTTGGGGTAGAATGCCCTTCTTGGAAATGTAAGTACATTTATTTCATAAGAGTTGGGAAATTTATTACTTCCTCAAATATGCTTTCTCTCCTTTTTCCCTTCTCTTCTCCTTCTAGAACTTCCATGACATGTATGTTGTTGTGTTTCATGTTGTCATTCAACTCTGAGCTCCAGCTCACTAGGTCTTATATGGTTCCTCTTCTAACTTTTACTGTTATTATTACTATTATCCTTTCTCATTGTATAATTCTTTCCTTTTCACTGTCCTTAATTTTTTTCCCAAGGGAACATATACAACACCAAGGAAACAGAATAAGAAGAATGAAGTGTCAAAGTGAAAGCTGACCGCACACAAAAAACAACAAAATAAAACCTTAGATTAGAAAGAGAAGCTAATCAACTGAAGAAATTCATCAAGATAAACCAATGCCTAGACACTAACAAAAAATTACAACCCATACTAAGAAACAGGAAGACATGGCCCAGTCCAATGAACCAACTAAAAAACAGGAGGAGATACAAAACATGGAACAACTCTCAATGAATTCATAAATACTGAAATTATATAAAGTATTTCTCTGACCATAGTGGAATGAAGCTGGAAATCAGTAAGAGACAGAGAATCAGATTAGGCACAAGGATATGGAATGTGAACAACACACTCTTTGATAGAAAGTGGGTCAAGGAGGAAATCACAAGAGAAATCACTAACTACCTAGAAACCAATGAAAATGATAACACACCATATCAAAATCTATGGAATGCAGCAAAAGATATAATGAGAGGAAATTTCATAGCCATAAATACCTATATTAAAAAGGAAGAAAGAGATTAAATCACACCTGGAGGGATTAAAAAAAGAATAACAAACTAACCTCAAAGGAAGTAGAGAGAAGAAAATAAAGATTACAGGAGAACTAAATGAAACTGAAAATAAGAAAGCATTAGAAAAAATAAGCAAAACCAAAAGGAGGTTTTTCAAGAAGATCACTTATATTGATAAACACTTAACTAGACTAACAAATAAAAAAAGAGAGGTGATGCAAATACATAAAATAAGAAATAAGGAAGTAGATATCACCACCTACCCCACAGAATTAAAGAGTATCATAAGAGGATATTATGAAAAATTATATCCCAACAAGACGGAAAATTTAGAGGAAATGGACAAATTCCTAGAAACACAGAAGCAGCCTACATTGACAAAAGAAGAAATTGGTGACCTCAATAGACCAAACACAAGTAATGAGACAGAAAAATCTCACAACCAAGAAGAGACCAGGACCAGATGGCTTCACAGGTGAATTCCACCAAACACTCTGGAAAGAACTAACACCAATCCTGTTTAAACTCTTTCAAAAAAATAGAAGTAGAGGGAACATTGCTTAACTTATTCTATGATGCCACCATCACCCTAATACCAAAGCCATACAAAGATGCCACAAGAAAAGAAAACTCTAGACCAATCTCTCTAATGAACTTAGATTCTAAAATCCTCAAAAAAATACTTGCTAATCGTATTCAACAACACATCAAACAAATTATACCACATGACCAAGTGCGTTTCATCCCTGGTATGCAAGAATGTTTCAACATAAGACAATCAATCAATGTTATACACCACTTAAACAGATTGAAAGAAAAAAATCAAATGATCATCTCTATAGATGAAAAAAAAAATAAATTTGACAACATATAACATCCTTTCCTGATAAAAACACTACAAAAAATTAAGAATAGAAGGAAATTTCCTCAAATGATAAAGGGTATATATGGAAAAACCCACAGCTAACATCATATTCAATGGAGAAATCCTAAAAGTTTTCCCTCTAAGATCCTGAACAAGACAAGGATGGCCACTTTCACTGCTGCTATTTAACATTGTGTTAGAAGTATTTGCTCAAGCCCTTAGAGATAAAAATGATATAGAAGGCATCCACATTGGAAAAGAAGAAGTAAAAATTTCACTATTTGCAGACGACATGATCTTATACATATAAAGCCCTGAGAATGCTACAACAAAGCTTCTAGGCTTATAAATGAGTTCAGTAAAGTCGCAGGTTATAAGATCAATTTACAAAAATCAGTACATTTCTGTACACTAATAATGAGCAATCTGAGGAGGAAATCAAGAAAAAAAATCCCATTTACAATAGCAAATAAAAGAGTCAAATACCTAGGAATAAATTAAACTAATGATGTAATTGACTCATACAAAGAAAACGCCACAACACTGTTAAGGGAAATCAAAGAAGACTTAAATAAATGGAAGTATATTCCCTGTTCATGGATGGGAAGACTAAACATCTTTAAGATATCTATCCTATTCAAGCATATCTACAGATTTAATGCAATTCCAATAAAAATCACCAAAGCATTTTTCAGTGAATTGGAAAAACTAACTCTGAAATTTATCAGGACCTGAATAGCCAAAGACATATTGAAAAAGAAAAATGAAATAAGAGAGATCACACTACCTGACGTTAAAACATATCACAGGCTTGTAGTGGCTCCGCCATAGGGGCAGGTGCATAGGTCCTCCTGGTCCCGTCGCTGCTGCCGCTCTCCCGCTCCGGAACCGGAGCTCCCCCTAGCGCCGCTGAGGAGCCACCGCCGCGGCTCGAGGAGGCTCAAGCGGAGAATACAGGGACAAGGACAGAATCACTATCACTGGCTGAATATGCCCAGCCTACAGAATCTGAGAAGGAAATTTATAATCAGGTGAATGTAGTATTAAAAGATGCAGAAGGCATCTTGGAAGACTTACAGTCATATAGAGGAGCTGGCCATGAGATACGAGAGGCAATCCAGCATCCAGCAGATGAGAAGTTGCAAGAGAAGAAATGGGGTGCAGTTATTCCACTAGTAGGCAAATTAAAGAAATTTTATGAATTTTCTCAGAGGTTGGAAGTAGCATTAATAAGTCTTCTGGGAGCCTTGACAAGTACCCCGTATTCTTCCACCCAGCAACTAGAGCGAGAGCAGGTTCTTGCTAAACAGTTTGCAGAAATTCTTCACTTCACACTCAGGTTTGATGAACTCAAGATGACAAATCCTGCCATAGAGAATGATTTCAGCTATTATAGAAGAACATTGAGTCGTATGTGGATTAATAATGTTCCAGCAGAAGTACAAAATGAAGTAAATAATGAATTGGCAAATCGAATGTCTTTATTTTATGCTGAGGCAACCCCAATGCTGAAAACTTTAAGTGATACCACATCAAAATTTGTATCAGAGGATAAAAAAATTTACCAATAGAAAATACCACAGATTGTTTAAGCACCATGGCTAGTGTGTGCAGAGTCATGCTCGAGATGCCAGAATACAGAAGCAGATTTACAAATGAGGAGATGGTGTCCTTATGCTTGCAGATCATGGTGGGTGTCATCATCCTCTATGACCACGTGAATCCAGTGGGAGCATTTGCCAAAACTTCAAAGAGTGATATGAAAGGTTGTACCAAAGTTCTTAAGGACCAACCTCCTAATAGTGTAGAAGGTCTTCTAAATGCTCTCAGGTACCCCCACACACAAAAAAAACCATTTGAATGATGAGACTACCTCCAAGCAAGTTAAATCCATGCTGTAATAACAGTTCTGGAATAAACACCTGCTGTAGAAAGAAGACAGTATTCTGCAATGACTGGGAATGCAGTTTTTTAGTGATTGCATTTACTATCTCATTTATTCTTGCTTTTTAATTCTTTCCTCTGTTCCTCTCCCCTCTTTTTTAATCATGTTCTTCTTGTTCTTAAGACTTCTTTTCTGTGCCAAATCATAAAGTTATATTGTGAAGGGATATTGTCCTTTCAAACAGGCCATCTAAGGCAGCATTGGGTCTTCACTGAGAAAAAATTTTTGACCTGAACTAAATATTTTTAAAAGTGGATTATTTTGGAAAACTAATATGTAATATTGCTTCTTCTGCTTGGCAAAACTGCCTATTCTGCTATTTAGAAGCCCTTACTGACTTTATTTTCTACTGCTGCTTTCTTCATGGGCAGCCAAAATGAAAATGTTTAAATTAACTGAGTTGTACAATGGTACCCAACACAAACATTTTTAAAATTAGTAAGACTTTTGTTTAAAGTTTTAAGTTTGCAATTTGACTTATTTTGTAAGGATATATGTTGTGTGTTTAACCTTTATTAACTAAAGTTAAAAACTGTGATGTGTGTGTAGAATATTATGTATGCATGTTCATGTTTAAAGAATGGCTGTTGATGATAAAATAAAAGTCAGTTTTCATTTTTCTAAAAAAAAACATATTGTAAAACTACAGTGGTCAAAACTGCATGGTATTGACACAAGGATAGCTGTACTGTCCAGTGGAATTAAATTGAGAGTTCTGAGATAGACTCTTGCAAATACAGTCAACTGATCTTCAATAAGACCACCAAGCCCATTCAACTGGGAGAGAATGGCCTCTTCAACAAATGTTGCTTGGAGAACTAGATATCCATATTCAAAAGAATGAGAAAGGAGCACCATTTCACATTGTATGCAAAAATTAACTCCAGATGAATCAAAGATCTAAATATAAGAGCCAAGATGATAAAGACCTTGGAAGATAGTATAAGGAAGCATCTACAGGATCTTATAATAAGAAATGGTTTCATGAGCAGCAAAAGAAAACATAGATAAATGGGACCTCCTCAAAATTAAAAACTATGCACCTCAAAGGAGTTTGTCAAGAAAGTGAAAAGGCAGCCTACTCAATTGGGGAAAATATTTGGCAATCATATATCTGATAGAAGCCTAATATCCTGCATTTATAAAGAAATCCTACACCTCAAAAATACAACCCATTTAAAAAATAGGCAAGTGATTTTAATAGAAACTTCTCCAAAAAACAAACACAAATCTCTAAAAAGCACATGAAAAAAATGATCAACATCACTAGCTATTAGGGAACTGTAAATCAAAACTACAAAAAATATCATCTTACATCCATTAGACTTGTGGCTATTAAAAAAAAACACAGAGCACTACAAGTTTGGAGAGGATATGGAGGAATGGGAACCCTCATCCACTGTTGATGCAAATGTAGAATTGTGCAGCCACTGTGGAGGACAGCTGGGAAGTTCCTCAGAAAACTAACTATAGAATTGCCCTATGATTCAGCAATTCCACTGCTAGTATATACCCAGAATAACTGAAAGCAAGGACACGAACAGATATACTCACACCAATGTTCATAGTTACATTATTCACTATTGTCAAAAGCTGGAATCAATCCAAATGCTCTTCAACAGATGAATGGATAAACAAATTGTGGTATGTACATACAATGGAATATTACGGAACTGTAAAAAGGAATATAGTATTAAGACACTGGATAACATGGATGAAACTTGAGGACCTTATGTTGAGTGAAGCAAGTCAGGCACTTAAGGACAAATAGGTTTATAGGAAATAGAAAGGGAGAAAAAGGCTGTGAGCCAACGCCCATATGGGCAAATCTATTGTAAGGTGGAAGTGTATAGTTGTAGAGTGGATGGGTATGACAGTGATGTAATAATGCTGTTGGGTTTGCAGTGTTGGTGTGTCAGGGTGGTGGGGTGGGGAGGGTGGGTTGGACTGGCCATTGAGCTGGAGAGAGGGCTTGGGGAGGGAGCAGGTGAACACTGGGGATTGCCAGGTACAAAGTTGAAACTACAATGTTGCAAATGATCTGTTGACAATATGGCAAATGAGCGTTGCTGGTTTAGGGTGTTGGATCTTGCCATAGTGTGTTATATCAGTGTGTGGAGACCCAAATAATGAGCAGCAAAGTGGTGGACTCTCATCCTGTGAAGGCCTGCTATGTTCTCAAATAGAGGGGTGAGTGTCTCTCTAGAGCATGGGTGGGGCCTAAGAGGCGAGTACAGACCACTGTGTCAAGCCCTCAGTGTTTTTGCAAGTAACTATGAATCTTGTCCTTCAAGGAGTGAAGCCTGGTGGTGTCCCTGGATCTCAATGGGAGGGGGAGGGAGGAATAGACTAGATGGAACAGGGGGCATTTTGGGGGCGATGGATGTGTTCTACATGATCTTGCTACGATGGATACAGGCCATGTTAAATTACATAAAAATTTTATGAAAATGTATGTCCAAAATGTAAACCATAATGTAAATCACTGACTATGCTTGGTAGCTATGTTTCAATATTTGTACACCATCCACATATAAAATGTTATTAATAGGGAAAGGGGGAAAAGAGGGAGGATGTGGGGTATATGGGAGTCCCCTGTATTTCAGTGTGTGACTTTTCTATAACCTAAAACTTCTGTGAAGACAAAATGATAAAAGTAAGACAGTGAGGGCAGGGAGGGGGGAAAAGAGGTGTAATGTGGAGACATTTTTGGGACTTGAGAATTGTCCTGACTGGCATTGCAACAGCAGATACAGGCCTTTATATATCTTGCCATAACCTACAGAATTGACTGGGAGAGAGTGTAAACTGCAATGTAACCTTTAATCCATGCTTAGTGGCAATGCTCCAAAATGTGTTCATCAGTTGCAAAGAATGTACCACACTAATGAAGGATATGTTAATGTGGGAAAATATGGGAGGTGTGGGGAGCAGGGCATATGTTACATAAAAAATCCCCTATATTTTTTACATAACATTTTTGTAACCTAAGTTTCTTTAAACAATAAATATATGTAATATGGTGGCATTTTTGGGACATTGGAATTGTCCTGAATTATGTTGCAGTGATGGATACAAGCCATTATATACCATGTCATTACTTACAAAAATATGTGAGAGAGAGTTTAAACTATAATGTAAACTATAATCCACACCTAGTGGCAATTCTTCAGTATGTGTTCATCAATTGTAACAAATGTACCACACTAATGAAGAATGTTGTTAATGTGTGAAAGTGTGGGAGGGGTAGGGAGTGGGGCATATGGGAATCCCCTACACTTTTAATGTAACATTTATGTAATCTAAGTATCTTTTAAAAAATGAAAATATTAAAAACAAAAGAAAAGAAAATTACAGACCAATTTCTCTAATGAACTTAGATGCAGAAACCCTCAACATGATAATTGCAAATTGAGTCCAGCAACACATGAAATGAATTATATACCATGATCAAGGGGGTTTATCCCAAGTATCAAAGTCAACATAAGAAAATCAGCTAATGAAATACACTGCATTAACCGATTGAATGAAAAAAATCACATGATTATCTCCATCAACACAGAAAAGGTATTCATTCAATAAAATTCACCATACTTTCTTAAATAACAAAACAAAACACTTCAAAAAATGAGAGTAGAAGGAAACTTCCTCAACAGGCTAAACAGCATATATGAAAAACCCACAGCAAAGATCATACTTAATGGTTAAAAGCTAAACTCTTTCTTCATGCTCTGGTATAAAACAAGGATGCCCACTATCACCACTCTTATTCAACAATGTGTTAGAAGTTTTTGCTAGAACACCTAGGCAAGAAAAATAAATAAAATCACCCAAATTAGAAAGGAAAAAGTAAAACTTTCACTATTTTCATATGATATGATCCTATCTACATATAGAAAGTCTTGAAATACTACAAAGTTTGAAGCAACCCAGATACCCATCAACAGATGAATGAATAAACAAAATGTGGTATATACAATCAGTGGAATGTTATTCCACTGTAAGAAGGAATGAAGTTTTGACACATGCAACAACATGGATGAACTTCAAGGACCTTATGTTAAGTGAAATAAGATAGACTCAAAACGACAAACATTGCATGATCTCACTAATTTGAACTAAGGATTTTGGGCAGAGTCATGGAGGTAGAGTCTGGAAGATAGGACGCTAGAAGGTAGGAGGGGAGTAGAGATTGGAGAGCTGATGCTTACTCTGTGCAGAAATTATAATTTGGTTGATTGTAGTCTTTTTTACCTCTCTTATGCTTGGGTTTCATTCAAATTTATGGACATGTAGCCATATAGTACATGGGGGTAAATTGGCTATGTTTATTGAAATATTTTTCTACTCACCCCACTGTACTTCAGAAACACCGACTATGTGTATATTAGTCTATGTGTATTATGGCACACAGTTCTTTGAGCCTTTGTATTTTTCATTATTTTAATGTTTTGTTTTGGATTCTTATATGTCCAAATTCACCATTATTTTGATGGCTTTCCTTCCATTTATTTTATGTACTACATATTTCATCTCATACAATTTATTTTCTTATCCAGAATTTTTAAGTGTTTTAAGTTAACCAGAGTGTTTTAAGAAATATCTTCTCTTTCATCCTTAACTTTTTTGAACATATGGTACACAGTTATCACATCTGCTTTATTGTCCTTGTGGATTTATTCCAACAACTATGACAATTCTAGTTTTATATTGATTAATTATTCTCCATATTATGGGTTGTGTTTTTCTGCTTATTTGTATGGTTGGTAATTTGTTATTCGCTACTGAATATTGTCAATTTTACCTTTTTTGGGTGCTGGATATTTGGGTATTCTTATAAATATTCTTCAATTTTGTTATGGGGAATAGTAGAATTAGTTGGTCACAGTTCAATCATTTACAATGTGTTAGGGAAGTCTGAAGCAGTGTTAAGTCCAGGTCTAATTATTCTCCACTACATACACAAGACCTTTCTATTTTCTTAATATCTCATAGATTTGAGTTTATCCTTTTGAGATCAATTCAATTTACCCATCTCTCAGGGATCAAGTGCTTTGTAGTTGATGCTTAGTTTCTTCAAAATACTTTTGTCTGTTTTTTAAAATTTTTTGTGGTTATAAGCCAAATAGACATTGTTGAAACATCACCCATATTTTGTAGTTCTTACACATCAATATATAAATCTCACTTTCTCTTACATCTCTTGCCCAAGTGCTTTCACTTTCTTCTTCATCCCAGCAAGGTTAAAAACCAGAGTTACTATAGAACAATGTTTTCTGTGACTAGAACTCTGCCAATGACTGACAAAAATTGTTGTATCTATAAAACAACAACCTTGCCCTGCTGATGGAATAAATCTTAGATGCATGTTTTATAGTAGCCCCCAGAGTTTTCTGGTAGATTCAACTCCTGTTACTCAAAGTGTTAGCTTGCATGATACCTCCTATGTTGTTATTGTCCTTCCGTTTCCTGTGTCATTTCTAGAAAAACCTTCAAAATATGGCATTCCACATGAATATGTTAAGAGAATTAGCATTAGAAGTGGTTCTTGTCATAGGTAGTGCCTAATAAAAGAAGGTGGACCAATATGTCAAGCCCTCAATATTAATGCATGTAACTTTGAATCTTATTCTTTGAAAATTGCAACTTAGTGGTGACCATGGGTTCCAACAGGAAGGGGAGGGCTAGAATAGTTGGATGATGGCATTTTTAGGGCATTGGAATTGTTCTGGATGATCTTACAATGAGAGATACAAGCAATCATGCATTTTGTTAGAACCTATAAAAGAGTATGGTACAGAATGTGAACTCTAATGTAAAACATTGACCATGATTATTGACAATTCTTCAATAATTCTTCATCAGTTGTAACAATTGTACATTACTCTTGTAAGATGTTATTGATAGGGGGAAATGTGAGAGGGGGAGTGGGTAGGAATATAGGAATCTACTATATTTTCTACCGAGCATTTCTATAACATAAAGCATCTTTGAAAATAAAGTGAAAAAATAAGACACTGGGAAATATACAGAAGAAATTGTCATTGTACATAAGAGATTACATATCTTCTGGGGATGGAAGACACAGTGCAAAAGTTATTTTTATTATTTTTTATTTTTAAAAAATTAAAAATTTTGTATTTTTATTTTTTTAGTTTTGTTTTATGGGAGATTTTGGATTGCAGAAGAGTCAGAACTGTGGCAGGGGAAGATCACTGGTGTAGGATGCTGGTAGGGGGGATGTGTGGAAAGGGGTGAACTTGAGGCATGCCTCTATGGAATATGAATATAAATGTGTTCAAGTGGTCATGGGGTGTTGTCTCAGTGGGTGGAGACCCACAGAATAACCAAAAGAATGTTGAATTCCTATCCTGACAAGTCCTGCTGCATTCTTTAATAGAGTGGCAAGAATCCCTAGAGTACGTGGGCAGTGCTTAGCAAAGGAGAACAGACCAATATGCCAGGGCCTTAATATTGATGCTTGTACTTATGAACCTTGTTTTTGTGAAATTTTAAAATAGCCTACTAATATATATTGCCTAAGTCATAACTCTTGACAGCCACCTTTTTCCTCAAATATGGCCCCTCTCAAAGCCAAGCACAGCATATAAACTCACTACCTTCCCCATAGCATGGGACATGTCTCCTGGGGATGAGTATCCCTAGCACTAAGAGATTATTACCAAGTGCCAACTAGCAACGCATTTGGAAAAGACTTTAACCAAAAGGGGGAAATATTAAGTACAAATGAGTTTTTATGGCTAAGATATTTCAAAGTGAGTTGGGAGTTCATTCCAGAGGTTACACTTATGCATGCCTCAGGAGGTTCTCACTGACTGCCAGAGTAAACAGTACCTCAAGTGGGGGTGCTCCTGAGGGCTCTAGAGACATCTGGACACTATAGGCAGGGAAGAAAACCCCAGAAATTCAGTACCTTGTCAGTGGGCCTTCTCTTGGAATATATGATCACCTATCCCCCAATGTATCAGAGTGAGACTCATTTACAGTTTCCTACACATGGTTCTTCTGCCCCTTTTATTGAGCCTAGAATTAGCACTATACCTATTAAATATGTGTCCCAGAGACTTAAATATTCTTCATATTCATTTGCCAGTTGAACCCTGAATCTCAGCAGAATTGCACCCAACACCTACTCTCCAGTTTATCAGACTTGCCTAGGACAAGTAACAAAATGGTGATGATGGACAATGCTCATCCCAAAAAACAGAGAGTATCTACAACTGGAAGCAAAGTAGTTCTAACCATCTGTCCCATGGGATCTAAGCCCCTTCTCAATCAGAAGCAGAATGAGCATCACCATCCCATGAGCTTCAAGATTTGAAAAATGAACAAACATAAAATGAAAACACAACTAAGGTCTAAGCTAGATATTATTATTCTAGTAATGGAAGAATCTTTAAAATTGATATAAAAGCAGTGGTCACCAGAGGTGATAAGGGGTGGGAAAGGAAAGATTAGGTAAAGCATGGGACATTTTTGAGACATTGGGATTGTTCTCCATTACATTGCTATGACGGATACAGGCCATTATACTTTTTGTCAAAACTTATAAAATTATATAGTGCAAAGTGTAAACCATAATGTAAACTATAGACCATGCCTTGTAGCAATGCTTCAATGTGTGTTCATCAATTTTAACAAATGTACCACAGTAATGAAGGATGGTTTTTTTTTTGTTTTATTTTCTTAAAGATTTACATTTGTTTATTTATTTACTTATTTATCCCCCGACCCTTGCCACTTGAGCTCACTGTCTGCTCACTGTCTGCTCTCTGTGTCCATTCACTGTGCATTTCCTCTGTGTCTGCTTGTCTCCCTTTGTTGCATCATCTTGCTGCACCAGCTCTCCACAGCCTCATGCCGTCAGCACTTTGCAGGCGTGAGACAGCTTGCCCTTACCAGGAGGCCCTGAGACCAAACCCAGGATTTCCTATATGGAAGACAGGAGCCCAACCACTGGAGCCACACCACCAACTTCCCATGAAATAGAGAATATTGGGTAGGGGGAGGGGTGAGGTATATGCAAATCCCTTATATGTTCGAAGCAGCATTTTTGTAAGTTAAAGTTTCATAAAAAATAAAACAAAAATAAAAAAGAAGTGCTTCTTGGATGTATTTACTCAAGAAACAATTTAGAATTTTTAATACTCAGTAGTCAGGTGACAACTAAGTTTCCACTGCTAGTGGAAAGTTGGGGTGCTAGTGGTGACCCCTTTCATTCTGAAGAGTGAAAATTACAATTTCACTGTGGTTGATTGGTACTGGATAGAGTTAAATGAGTTACCTCTAACACTGGAGTTAGGTAAAAATGGTAATTTTAAGAATCATGGAATTGGTTGGTATTGTTGAATGCAGCTGATTTTGTGAGAGCATAAATGACAATCTCACGTTAGTTGATTCTTAACTCTGGGCATAATTTCAAAGTCAGATGTTCACTATGTCATTTCTTGTATACAGAGTACAAAACATGGTGGAAGGTAAGGATGTAGAATTGATTGCAGATGTAGTTAAGTTATGAAAATGCTGGTCTCCTTGACTTAACATTACTCCTATACAAATGTCATGGCACAAAGTGGGAAAGCATGGAAAACTGAGATACAGGCTCAGACAAAATTTAGAAGGAGGGCAACTAATTTCCACCTTCTGCTTAAAGAGCAGCATATCAGATGAGTTTGGAGGCATGTGTTACTGGTAATCTTTGTGGACAACGTACTATAACTGAAGTCTGTGCAAATTAAATTTATATTTCAGAAGATGACATTTCCCTTCTCACTATCACCTTCTAACTGCTCTCCTTTTTTCCTAGATCAATAAATAAGATCAAGTATCAGCATGACAATTCAAACTTATGAGACTGCTATAGGACTAAAGGGATTATTCTCTAGAATACCTTTCTGAATTGGATAATATCATGAAACGAAAGTATTTCTGGAACTAGATATAGTGGTAAAGAGAAATAAAACAAAAGTTTGAATAAGGCAGATTTTATTAACATGAGGAGATAGTAATATTTCATGATTCTGGATTTAACACCTCAGCAGGGATACATGGAGAAAATTAACCTGTTGAAATCAATGTGGTTTCCAGAATGGGCAACAAAAATCGAATGAGTCAGGAATTCCTTATTATGATAATCAGCCATATTTTTCCTAGAGATAATGCAAAAACAATATAATGGCCCAGTGCCCAGACCTGAATTTATCCATCAATCCATGTATTATAGATCTAAAAGGACACGTTTCCTTGAAATGCAAGTATATTTATGTACTACCAATTATTCCAATACCAACAAAATGCAGGCAAACTGGACACATGTATGCCAGAGATTTCAACCAAAGATTTAGGATCCTGGCAAATAAATGGAATTTATATGAGTCTAGGTGTCTGGGTAGAACAAACAACTTTTCTAGGTAATTTTGGGATACTTATTCCAGTAGACCAGTGTGCAAAGAAAATAGTTTTTATAAAACAAAAAAGAGAGCATTTTTCAAACCTACTGCTGTTGATTGTTTATTCTTCTCACTTCCCTATGCTTCTTCAAATAGGGACCTAGATCATCCTCATAACTGTTGTTCACTTAGCCTTTACAAATTAACCTTGCATAACAGGACTAAAATTACATATTAAAATAATGAAATGACAACTGAAGCTTTGAATTCCATTAAACTCCTGCTTTTACTTCATTTGTATATATAATGCATAACTTCCTTTTCTGTATTTCCCCAATTTTATATAAAGAGTTTGAATAAAGAGATATCAAATATTCCTTTCAGCCATAGTATTCTGTAATCCTGCTGAAAAATAGTTAAACTTATCTTAAAACTTGAAGAAGTTATACTGATAATCTTACCTTGGCATGTTTCTTTGAGTGGGTATCAAGGAAATTGAAATGTTTATCATTCAAAATGTGTAAATTTTTTTAAAAAATTTTTATTCTGTTCTAAGCTGATAGGTTAGAATACTGCCTTCTGTATTTTTTCTACATTAAACACATTCATAAGTAATTCATGTGAATATAATAAAATCAATTTTTGGACGTTTGTAACCCCCCCCAGAGTACCATTATGTCAAGCAAAGAATAATCTATATTTGTGCAATTACAAACAACATTTTAGAGAGTCAAATGAATAAAAGTAATTGTTCAGATATGAGAAATGTTTCAGTTACAATAACAAAGCAGAAGTAAGATTTTCAATTTTAACTTTTTCTCTCTTTATGTTTATATATAAATACATAACACCCATTTGTCTAATTTGTAGGCAAATATATAAAGACCACTTAGTATTCATTCATTCATTCATTCATTCAGCTGATTTTTTCAAATATTTGTTTGTTGCCAAGTACATTAATAAATATAACATTTAGAGTAAATAAAACAGACAAGGATTGCGGTCACAGTGAAACATGTGTCACATTCAATTAAATGAGACTTATCTATCCAGCACCAGATGTTCAACTTTAAGTGGAGTAGCCAGCATTAGTGTCTTCATGGGATTTTGTGTCTTTTGGGAAAAGAAATTGACAGTCAATTGCAACAGGGTGATACATGTTCATATATTTTTAAAAAATGATACCCCATGAATTGGTAGACTACAAACCAAAAATTTAATTTGGAAAGAGGCTAGAATAATTTGTAAAGCAAATACAAATCATTATAATTTATCTTGGTTTCTGTTAGGAAAGATGTTACATTTTTTTGAACATTGACAGTCCTATAATGTCAGACAGAAATGATGTATGTGAAGAAACCATCTTTAATATTTGTGTATTTTGATACTCTTCTACCGAACAGTATTGTTTTGACATTACATATTCCTTATAGGAGACTTTTGGCTTCTTTGAAATATATAATTTGTAGTCAATAATGTAAATTTTCCTTCATGTTCAATTTAGTAATTTCCTTGTACTGATTTTATCACTTACATTTAACTAAGATAATTAAGGTAATTAAAATCTAATTAACAACTGCTCCTTCAAATGGTGATAAGGTAATGTACTCTAAGTCATGATGAAATTCCCAGGTCACTGTTATTATTTGCATTTAATAAAATCTATTTGAATAAAAGTATATCAAAAGTTCAGTAACTAATATTTAAAGGAGTCCTGGAAAAATAATGTGGATATTACAATCTGATTATTCCTGCTACATATCCTTCTTTGCATAATTAGTTGAGGGTTGCAAGTGCTGATGAATTCCAGCTCAAAAGGTAAATGTACACTTAGCTTTTGTTGCCAGATGTAGGAGGATTAATACTGTAGATTTCATGAGAAATGGAGTCTTGCAAGACCAGTCTACAAATTAAATTTTTAATTAAATAAATAATAGGACAAATAATTTCATATACAATATTTCAAAGATGATGTTAAATATGTTTAACAATTTATTCTAAAGATACTTTATTTATATATCAAAAACAAAAATTAAATTAATGTTCAAACATTCAAGAGAAAAAATTTAAATAAGGGTGAGAATTTTCCTGAAGCAGAGTCACACAGTGCTGGCTTTGCTTGAGCTCAAATCACTAGGTTGTATGAGAATTTTGTTTTATAAAGACTGTAGGCAAAGGGAAATAGAAAATTAAGAATCATGCATATGTTGTTGTGCATGTATATATGTAGGAAGGTATGTTTTTTGAGATCTATTTGAGCCTCTTTAAGTGAACATTAGACAGGCAATAGGAAGTACTGGTTTAGATTATATGTTCTCCTAAGTTTCTCTCTTCTGCTTGAATAGAAAACTTTAAGTAGTTACATAATAAAATGATTTTGTTGCCAGACAGAAAGAGTAATTGATATACACATATATATGAAGATCATTTATGAGAACTTAAATTTGCTAGCATACTTACATATTTATGGATGGCATCTCTCACAGATTCTTTGAATTTCTCCTTCCAGAGGCTGTAAATAAAAGAATTCAGCATTGGTGTTACAGTGCTGTTCAGCACAGTTGCAAATTTGTTAACATCCGTTACATTTTCCATTTTCAGGGGAACATAGATGAAAATGGAACTCCCATAATAAACTGTAACCACTGTGAGGTGAGAAACACACGTGGAGAAGACTTTCTACCTTCCCTGTACAGGAAGAATCCTGAGGATAGTAAGGACAACACAGGTGTAAGAGAAGCCTTTCAACAGCAAGGAGACCAAGAGCAACACAGCAGAAGAGATGAAGTCTGCCAGCCCTGCCAGAGAGATATCTACACAGACCAACTTTAGCATTGGGGTGCTGCCACTCACAGAAGTGATTGTGTTTTTCCCACAAAAGGGCAGAGGCACAGTTAAGATGGATGAAGGTAAAATCAACACAAATGCACCCACAAAGGATCCCAGAAGCCACATTATACATGTCTGCTTGTTCATCATGACGGCATAACTCAGTGGGCTGCAGGTTGCAGCATATCGGTTAAAGAACATGACAGTGAGGATGAAGAACTCTGTGGATCCCAGGAAGAAATAGAAGAAAGATGGTGTGAGGTACCCCTTAAAGGATATTGTTTTGGTGAATGAAAATGTGTTGGCTAGAATCTTAGGCACCACCGTGGAAGTGATGGTGACCTCAAGGAAGGAAATTTTGGCTAGAAAGAAATACATGGGTGAGTGCAGAGAGTAGTCACTACACATGAGAAGGATGATAACGAGGTTGCCAATCAGAGAGGTCATGTACATAACTGGAACAAAGAGGAGAAACTCTACTTCTTTCTCATTCTGAAACCCTAGAAGGAGGAACTCAGGGACTCTAGTTTTGTTTCTGTGATGCATGCTGTTCCCAGTTCAACCTGTCACAAGAGAGAGATTTATGGTAGCTCTTATACTTAACCTTGGAAATACCTTACCAATATCAGTTGACTAACTTTTATTTTCATGGAGAGATATTAATATGCACAAATTATCACTTCTCCAATGTATAAACAGCTCCTGTGACAAACTTTGAAATAAGTATAAGCTCAAGTATGAGATTCCCTTATAATAGCAGAATAAGTGCCCCAATAAAATTGTGACAACAATACTTGGATAAACTTATGGCCTCCCCTAATTTTAAGGAATCTGACATTGTATTCAACCATTCTCAGGTGATGTGAAACACACTTATATTGGATGGCCATGTTACAGTGGCTTTAAACCATTGAAATATAAAGGTATTTATCCAGTGTGCAGATGGATTTGCAATACATATAATTATATATTAAGATATATGCAATGATGTATTTTAAGGTGCTTTGCTTTGATTGAGAAGACAAACTATTTATGAAATGCTTGAACATGTGTATGTAATAGGCATTTTCCTTAAAGCTCATGACACTTGACACAGTGACTCCAGGGTCCATATTGTCTAATTGGCAGATAAGCAATGTGAAATCAGCCTGATGTCATCTCCCTAAAGAAACAAGCTTCAAAGTGAATACAATTTTCTCAGTTATTTCAAGTGTATGGGAAAAGGTGAAACATATCTTTGTTTTACTTTATTGACAATATTTCTTTTTGAATTCAGAAAGAAAGACAAATATTCAGCAAGGAGGAGGAAAAAAAGAACTTCTAAATTTTGACTAATCCTTAGGAAAACAATAGCTGCCAAATATAACTCATTTCAAGTGAGAATACAAGGGCCAGAATTATAGAGAAACAGGAAATTTTGAATAGGAGAGTTTTACTTACTTAATTAGCTGAAGTTTTTAGACTATGTACATTGCTGCATAAAACTGGTTGAAAGCAAGAATATATATTTAGGGCAGGAAGTGATATCAAATCCTAATACAAGACAATAAAGTATGATATTGACCAGTGTTGAAAAGCTAAGTATAGGTGACTGTGTATTTTTATTGCTACCTTTTTATAGATATTTCATGAGTGTAATGGTTAGGTTAATGTGTCAACTCGGCCAGGTAATTGTGTCCAGGTGTTTGTTCCAACAAATACTGGGCTAATTGTAATATAAGAGCATTTATGGACTTCAATCACCAGTGAGTTTACTGCGTGGATGGCTGATTACATCTGCATCAATCAGGGAGATTACATCACCAATTGGTGGCACTTTTATCCAATCAGTTGAATGACTTAAAAGGGGAAGTGATTTCAACATTCAGAGAGAATTTCCCAGCTCATCATTGGACAGGCAACTTCTCCCAGAAACTCATCAACAACCCTTTGTCAGACTTTCATCGGTGCCACTGGTTTGCAGCCTGCCTGTGGAGCCTGGACTTGTGCATCCCCACGGTTGCGTGAGAGACTCTTTTAAAATCTCATATTATTGACAGATATCTCCTAATGATTCTGTTTCCCGAGAGAACCCTGACTACTACAGCTTGGTACCGGGAGTGGTTCTTGAGGAACAGAGTCTTAAACATGGGATGTCTGAGGTGGTTCTGGGAGTTTTGTAATTGGCTCTCTACTCTAATTGCACTCAGGGGTACTAATGACTCCCTTTCCAATAATGAGGTTGCTAACAGTCCATGGCATGAGCTGGCAATAGAGATACAAAAAATAGCATCATTGGATTCCCCTACTTCCACGATTATAAGAAGCAAGGATCTGAGTGAGAGTGTTTTCAATACCTTAAAAGAATTTTGTGGAGTGAAAAAATGTAATGATGTTGGCTGGCTCCTCCTAGATGCTCTGGATACAGTTACAAAAGAAAGAGATGAGCTAAAGTCTTCAATTTTGAAACTTAAATGCCGCATGGATGATATGAAAGTTTCTGCGTGTGCCTTGAAAGAAAATCTTGTCTCCTGTAGCCACAGACTTGAGATATCTGAGAATCAAACCCAGACTCTCATTGTATGAATAGTAGAACTACAGAGAAAACTAAAATATCAACCTCACAGGGTTTCTGCAATTAAAGTGAAGGCATTGATTGGAAAGGAGTGGAACCCCGAGGATTGGGATGGAGACATATGGGATGATGATAATATTGGTGAGGACATTGGAACCCTAAATTCTGCCAAGACTTTACCAGATAAACCTGAGATGGCCTGCCCTGTGGAGACCACACTTTGACAACCTTGTATCATCCAGCCTCCAGCCTGCCCCAGGGAGTCTGGACTTCCTTCCAGCCCTGAGGTGGGTACAAGCCAAATGGAAGCCTGCACTGCCCAAC